>JABMBR010004474.1:0-24727 GCA_018881525.1 Meteorus sp. PSUC_FEM 10030008
TATATATATATTTACCAAGTCAATTGAGTCGACGAATTATTCTCTTCAGGAACGACAGCCACACTGGAAATAACACAATCAATACTTTTCTCCTCGTTATTCGTCTATTCATTTTCATATGATGTATTTATGTGATTTGAGAAAACGTTTTATTTATATTATTTATTATGATATAAAAAAACGTTTGATAAAATCAATAATATCAATAGCAAATTCATATTTATACTGAGAATGATTTATTTTCTGAGTTCCCTTGGATATTTTTTTGAAGAAATTATGTTCAGGGGATGTTAGAGTGTTGAATATTTGGAGAAGAAGGTGAATGACAGGATGATGAACCCGGAGATATTGGACTGTTCCGTAGATTTTTTGCTATCCTGTGAATTTTCGAAGGGTGGAAAAATAAGAGAGAAATTGAGAAGTTTAGTTTGTTGTTAAGGGAAAATTTTTTGTGGTGTTTCACGAAAATGTTATAAAACTTTGAGGTGGAACAAAAATGCGTTTATTTAGTGACTATGATAACAGCGAAGTGAGTTAGTTGGATAAAACTTCAGATCGACATATTTCATCATTGACGTAGCAGTTATAAGCTCGTGCGAAATTATAATAAATTATCATTAGATATTTATTTAATAAACAATTATTAAATACTATTGGACAATTCATTCTATTAATGAACAAATACATAAATAAATTTCTATGTTATTACTATCACATTGCTTGAATTATACATGAAGATAACATAGTGACAAAAGTATCCATAAAAGACGCAAATTGTTGCGAAAAAATGGAGAAAAAGTAGAAATAAAGATGAAATGAAGATGAAATGGACATGTTTAATGATAACGACCGTAATTCTGAACAATCTCAAACAAGAATCACGCTAATCAAGGGTAGTTGCAGTTGGATTAGCAAGTCTAGAGTTTTTTTAGTGTTTAACTAACGAACGAAGATGATCTGTCTCATGGGAAAAAATATTAAGATAATGTAAGTGCCATCGATAAAACTTGATACTGGAGTCTTGATCATTATCATTCCGACGACATTTCATTATGTAACTGGATTAGAAATTGACGTTTAATCGAGATATTTTAGTGAGACATTCAACTGGACATCCAGACATTTCCTGGAATTAATTCTCCAACGTTGACATTTGGAAATCATTTAAGTTAATCCGCGCTAAAAATTCTATGCATTTTTTTTTGTGACATTTCTTTGAATGTTTATCTTATACCCACATCAATTCTATCATCTAGTTGACGTGAATAAATCTATTCATAGTCAATAGGTTGCGCCAAACGTTTCTAAGTTCAATTTTATCGCAATCCATGATTGATTGTCTTGACATTTCCTCCAACCACTTTATAAAAATATTGATTTTGCATGTTATTAATTCTGTATTCTCAATGGAAACTCGGAGTAACAGTTTAGCTACCTTAAACTATCTCTCCAACTGTAATTATTATCAAAGTTAGTAGATAGTTCAATCAACTAACTCTCAAGCTAAAACTCCCAAAATTCCATCCAATATTCAAACTCACACAACTCTCCACCAAACACTCTAAGCCCTCACAAGCTTATTATTATTTTGTGGTGGAAAAAAACCACCCTGTAATACGAACATCTTGAAAAAACTCTAAACTCAAAACTTCATCCCCTACATCCCTGTGTGTCTATCGGCTTTTCCAAAAGCCTCTACATCCTCAAATTAATGAAAATCATTTCGTCAAACTTCAATCACAAATTAATGAATAAAATAATTTTCATATTTATCTCACAGTTCTATATCATCAATGATGGATTGACCAATTAGACTATAATGGATATATAACGAATATGAAGCGAATATCAATGAGAATACTCACAAATACATAAAGAGCAAATGCGGGTTTTATGCACCCTCACTAACTCATGCTCGCTCGTTTGCTCGTTGGTGCAGGTTGCAATGCAACGTTGCACGCGCATCTCCTCTTCCAACACGGCGGGCGACGCGGACGTCGACGTGTAGCAGGGGGTGGAGCAGGGGTGGATGCTGCAGGATCAATAACATGGAAAAGGGAGAAACCGAGGGAGCGGCACGCATGCGAGCGAGACTAAACCAGTATATACATATACATTATTATAGTGTTTTGCCAGAGAAGGGAAGAAAAGAGGATAATGGGGGTGGAGGAAAAAAAAAAGAATTTTTTTACATATATATCTATACATTGAAGGTACTTGCATATGTACAGGGTCGTTTTTATTTTTATATATTCCAAACCATTTTCAATCATGAATATAACGAACAATTTTTTCTATTCATTTATTTATTCATATTTTTTATGCCAACTATTGTTGTATTGTCATAATTTTCTCGTAAATTTTCATTGACAATTTGTGGATGAACTTTTGAGGGATGAATTTATTATGTAGAATGATAAATGTTGAATGTTGGTGGATATAACGCATGAGAGAACGTGGAGTTAAATGGTTTGCCTGACATTTTGACGTTTCAATCATGTTCACGACTATGAAGTGCTTCTGAGATATGGGTTTGTGTATATGAAATTGTAGTGCAGATTTCGACGAAGAAAATGAGAGTATGAACATAGATGTTATGGTGATTTGATGGGGAGTTATGAATGTTTGAATAGGTGGATGATTTTTAGGGTTGTTGAGTTTGATGAGGAAATGGTCGAATGAATTTTATCAGGTGTTTGTGCAAAACTGTCAATTATTAACGCGTATTATCGAGCGTGGTTGCTCATGTGCAATTAGTTCATCAACGTCATTATCATGATGACTGGTGTGGTGTAATTGCAGTTGTGTGGACGAATTTTATAGAGTTTTGTCACAGATTTAGATTTAATAAACAGGGAATGTGAATTTTGTTTTGTTTTTTTTATTGGTATTATTCGTGATTACTGTGAAATTCATGGCATTACCCATGTGTTTCTGTAATTTTTAACACTGAATTGAGGTTAGGTTTCTCTTCCGCGTGGTATTTTTATGACTAATGTGGCAGTTTCTAGTTGAATATTTACAAGACAATTTTGGAAAGGATTTTCCTAGATTTAATAAATGACGAGATTGAAATTGAAAAATGAGAGTGAAACGGAAATAAAATACAAACAAATAATTTAAAGTTGAGCTTCCCGGTCCTTTTTTACTGCTCGACTGAAATCCAAACGTTTCCATACGATCCAAGTGATTCTGCTAATTTTACCCAAATCCTCATGTTCTACAAATATTCATAACGAACGTCATTCACTCTAATAAACAAATACTAAAAATTTGACTTTCCTACAAAGTTCAAACAATTCATATACAAACGAATAATATGGAAAAAAATTCGCGATGAATTGGGACATGGAAGTTCATTCCTCTCTCGTGAAAAATCTCAAAAAATCAATCAATAGAAATGGTGGGGAAAAAAAAAACAACAAAGTCAAAGTGAAAATGAAAATTGATGAAAATCAGGCCCGAAAAACTGGAAGATTCAGTGAAATGACCCTATACATTTACATAGACTCATACACACATAGATATATTACACCGCATGGTCTAACGGCGCGTTCTGATATCGGGGGTGCAAATCTCTCTGTCTGGTCTGGAAGTGGCAGTGTCACCATAGCAACGTACCCAGGGAACACTCCCTCTGCCAATTCCCACTCTTTCGATAGCGCTGGCTGCTGCCTAGGTTCATCCACCTCGAGCAAAACGCCGCGGCGTCCCGACGGCTGGCGCGTTGCTGCTGCCGCTACTGCCGACGCTGCCGGTGCTGCCGGTGCTGCTACTGCTGCTATTACTCGCCTAGCATATCTCACACCAGCTCTCACCACCACTACATTGCGTATACCTTTACCTAAAAGAGGGTGCACCGTCCGGGGCCGTATATACACACAGGCAGAGACAGCAATGGCTGCTACGTTTTGTACTCGCTCGCTCCCGCTTCGTGTTTCGCCTCCCGGGCAACGTCCGGTGTTTTAATTTTTTTTTTCTCTTCATTCTTCCTTTCTTTCATTTATTTATTTTCTCCTTTTTATTTCGTTCGCTCCCTTTCTTTTTTTTTTATTATTTTTTTTTTTTTTCAAGTTGACAGCCCTCTCGCGCGCGAGTTATTGCTACGGAGAGGGAAAAAAAAGTCCCTTCCAATTCAACATCCATGATATATACTTTGCCGGGCACTGTATTCACTCACTCAATTATTTTAAGTGCATTCATCTCTGCTATTTTTTGTTTTTTTTTTAGCTTTTTCACGTATAACTGTCAATATTTGAAAGAGGAAATATTTATTTATTCGTCCTTTTTATATTTTTGTGTATTTCTGTATGTTTTTTTGATTGTTGATGTGGATTTGTTTGGGGAGTTGATATGTGGAGAGTATTCTTGTCTACTCCCAACTCAATTCAGATTTTTTTCTACTAATTCGGAGGAAACTAATTCATCATTCTGGTCACATGATGTTTGATAATGATGAAATCAACAGCCAATTAATTTTTCTTCAGATGAATTTCCTTCCTTTTCATCATTAATAAATCATTTTCACTGTTTAATTATTCATAATTATAAAACAGGGAAAGAACCAACAGAATTTCACCAATATCACACGATGATTTCATTTCATACAATCATTAATGAATAATTGTTCATTCTGACATAATTTCAGTAATGAAATCGAACAGTGATAAGCATTGCAATGAAATATTTCCCAATGTACAATTCAATAATTAATTGTCCCTCCCGATAATTTACTAATTATTTTCGTTGTCCAGCGATTTGTTACAATAAAATTCATATTCACATCAACCATCATAAATGCACACACTGACATTGTTTCATAAATGAAAAATATAATGGGTAACGCACACTTGTCTGCTTGCACATTCACACCAACATTTCTGTAACTGTTTGAATTCTCTCACATTTTTTTTTCCACCCTCGCAATTCCCGTATCGCAATTTGAATAGACTGGAATGCGTATGTGTAGGATACACCTACACGAAAACGCACGCACACACACTGATGAATATATATAAAGGAATATTTTTTTATTTATCATACTTTGAGATTCATCAATCCATTTTGTCTCCCTTTTTTTTATGTTCAACGACTACATAAGATGCATTTTACATTGCATTGTTTCACATCCTTTCGCAATAATATTCCATGTTTACCCCGTCTTCTTCATGCGTGTGTGTGTGTGTGTGTGTGTGTGTGGTGTATTTGAGTATTTGTTCAACGATACACCAATGCCAGTTGATTTTTTTTCTCCAAACGTCGATTAATGGAAAGGAAAAAATGAGAAGGAAAAAAATGTACATAGAAAGCTCAAGAAGTTTGATGTGTGTGAGTGGTTTGATGATTGTGAATGTGTGTGCAGTGCGTTGCGCATGAAGGGGAGCTCGGAAGACTCATCGAGAGACGAATAGAAGGAAGGGTGTTTTTCCATACAAATTTGTATCGCTTCACGTACCGTTTCAACATCAATACGTACATGAATGTTGTATATGCATAGAATATACTGCACCAACATCTATTTTCTTTCATATTTTACTCAAATTGTATACTAAAAGGATTTTTCAGTAATGAAGAATTGCATGAAAGAGGAGAGAAGGGAAAAAAATAGGAGTGAAAGTATTTAATGAGCCTCTAATGTAACATGTAAAATATTTCACGCGGTGGAGATTTTTATATATTTCGTTTTTTTTAAAGGTGTGAATTTTTTGTTTTTTTATTTTATTCAAGTCGATGAATTCTTCTGCAGTGAAAAAAAATTTTGGTTTAGAGATAGAGTTTTATTCTGTATTTTAGTGAATGGAAAAAAGTTTACCGCTCCAAAATGTTTGTCTGTTCTGGTAGCTTTTATTTGCATTGAGCTTTGAGTTTGTGTTTTTGAGTAGAGATAAAATGAGATTTTTACTTTTCGTTCCATTACCTGTTGTACTGTAATAGAATTCAATTCAATCGAGATTCTAATTGCAGAGATAGAGAATTCCATATTGATTGGGGATCTCGTTGATTTGTTGATTTTGATGAAGAATGTTATCAGTTCCACCAGTTAAAAATTCTTCACTCATAAAAAAAACTCGCACTCGATAGAGCTTCAATGTACCCCTAATTCAAAACGTGTTGATCTCTTAACGTTCCATCAATGAGGAAGAAAAACTGGTGCAAAACCATTCGTATACTCTTCAATGTTTTATACAAATATTTCAATAAACACAAGGAAGAACGAGTGAAAGAAACCAACACAACATTTACTCAGAGTAAATGGCCAGTTAATTACATCAGCTACGTCAATCTCGACCCAAAAAAAAAAAATCCGCACTCGTGATCTAGAACAAAAACATAAATTTCGCTAGAGGTTTTAATCAATTTCTATCATCAACATCATTCATTCCCAATCCCAACTAGAAAAAAGAACACATTCCTCATATTTCATGAATACATTCCAAATAAAAATATCAATAGTTAACCTGCAACACAACCAAAAAAATAATCCTGTACAATCCTGTTTCAACAAAACTATTAACTCATCCCAAACTGAAATACTTTGAACAACTTCATCTACAATTCATTTTTTATCGATCGGGACAACATTACAAATTCAAAATTCACATCCAAATCAATTTTCAATTTCAATATCCCACATTGATGCATGCAACATATTTTCTATTTAACATGAATGAAAACTAAAGAAATTTCAATAAGAAGATTAACATGAGAATAATAAAATAAAATAGAATGAAATGAACAGAAATAAACAAAAATTGAAAAAAAATATTCAGAGAAAAGGTCAGCTGTCTTCACACGAGCAATGAAGTACTTTTGAAAATAAATGAGTAAAAGCTGTTGTCTGATGGCCACATACATTATGAGAGAATGAGAAAAAAGAATGAAAACAAAGAAATAAAAAAGATTGCCATGCGCCAGTAGCACGAGCACACGCAACAAACGTGCAGCGTGTGTCGTCTGCACTTGTTTTCGTTCTCTTTTCTTTCTTACAATTTCTCATTACTCGTCTCTTTATTTATCTTTCTGTGCACAAGCGGCTCGTCGTCGTTGAAACAGAGGACCATAATAATAGTAATGACTTTGAAGCGTGTGTTACCAAGCAGTAACTGCATCTGCACCTGCTTTTGTGGCACCCGCATGTGAGGAGTTAGAGTTTATATAGAGTCATACATCCATATTACATGAACATTTATAAATATATTCTCGTTTCTTTAAATTATATCCGTCTTGCTTTTTGTCTTTTACTTCGTTCTGTTAGTCGCATCGAAATGCTAACATGGGTGGTGATAATAAAGATGAGTAAAACGTAACAAGATGTAAATAAAAGGAATTTTTGGCAATGAATTTTGAAGTTAGGATTGCTTAGAGTGTTATTGATGGTTGGGTCGTGATGAATTGAGTAGGATTTGTTGTTTGGTTGGTTAGATGAAAAATGGTTGAGTGGGTTTGAGGATTTTGAGGATGACTGAGGAAAACTTTTGGCTTTTTGATGTGACAACGATGGAATTCATGATTGGAAGTTGTGGAGAATTTTTGTATGAGGTATGGAATTGGGATGCTGTGATAATGCATGACAGCTTGAGGATATGAAATTTCATGATTTTTATATTAACTTTTTATGGTCAATGCACTTGAGACGTAATTGATCACAGGAACTATTTCATATATCTTCAGAAATGAAGGAACATGATTTTTAATTGGACATGAACTCTCTTCGTTTATTTCATCTGAAACGCTTAAGATTCTTCGCGTAGGATCAGTTAGGAATAGCAAAACAGACGAGTTTAACTTTGAACCAGAAACAATTTTTAATTTCTGATTTTATGTAATCGATTTGAATGTCTGTGGCGTCTAGACTTGGGTTATGAAGATTCTCTGGACAGTATTTAAATGGATAAGAAGAACGAGTTGGCCAAACGCATATGTGTGAATGTATATAAAGTCTCAAGCGGCAGGTGATGAAGAACATTCATGCCACCACACGCCTGGCAGCTGCCTCCCACCTGGAACCTTTTTTTTCGCTCCATCACCTTGTTGTTGTTTTCATTCTTGTTATATTTCATTTCTCCTTTTTTACTTTCCTTATATTCGCCGATTCCTTTGTCTTTATTGCAATTTATCTTTCTCAGTCATTTTTTTTTAGTTGGATCTAAATTTTTTTAGTTTTTCACAATCCCTTTGTTAATTGAATGATGATAACAAACATTGCTACATGTAAAAAATGCAAATACTGGGGTTTCAGTGATCCTCAAATTTAGCTTAAGTTTGTTCTCCAAAGAGGATCCTTGAAGTCCACTCACTCTTTTATTATCAATTCTCTCATTTGATTTATGAATACCTCAGAAATTTTCCTTCACTTGTCTCAAGTGCATAAATTATAGAAATATGAAAATTTAAACACTTTGAATTTCCATTTTTCTTTAATGTCAGATTAATGAGATCGGGAAAATATTAAATTCATCTGGAAAATTTAGTTAAGTGCTGTACTTAATGAGATTGGATTTGAAACAGAATAGAAATACACCACATCTTATTGTACAGTATGGTATTGCACTAAAAGTTCTGATTTCTTCATTCCCTAATATCAAGAATTTTAGAGACGAATCTCAACGTACTTCAGAAATGTTAGTAGTAACTCAGTCAAAATTATATTCTTGAATGTTTTATGAAATTTTTCGATGAATATTTAAACTGTTAAATTTGTTATTAAGGTATCAAATAACTTCCAATAATTCAATAAATTCGTCGCATGTTATGTACTACGATATTCCGTGTAATTATTATTTCATATATACATTTACATCTGGGTATGTGTGTAATATCGGAAATTCATGGCATTGTTATTATATGGAGAGACTGTGCGAAATTTAGACTGACACTCAAGACATGGCGTGACAACAATGTGGCCCACTTCATCAAACTGAGAACTGGCAGATAAAGTGAGGGACTGAGTGAGGTGAAAACAGCAGGTGAGATGGATAGTTTATAGTTTTGAGATAAAGGCAGACACAAACGCGTGACCACACACGCGACTCTCACCATATTAAACATGCACGAGTATTTTCCATAGCTTGATTGACGAGATTTAAATGACTTGATTTTATTACATTGGGGATTTGTGAATTAATGTTGTCGTATTTTTTTCGTCAAGTCACGAAATAAAACTAATAGCGTGAAAATAAAGTTAAACAGCATGGGAAAAATGCTGATTTCATAATAATTGACGATCAATCACATCAATCTTATAGATTTATTCATATTGATTGTTGTAAAGTTGGGAAATAAATTAATTTTATTATGTTAAAATTATTTTGATAAAATTTTTTTTTTCATCCATGGGATAAATTTATTTTGAAGTTTGAGGGTTGAAGTTGTGATGTGTGTTTTGGAGAGTTCTCGGAATTCAGTAAAGAACCAGCTGCAAATAGTTCAATATTAGGGAAGATTCTAATGAAGTCAATGTTACCATCAGTAGATCACAATTATTAGAGTTGTAATGCAACTAACAAAACATAAAGCTCATCCCATGATAATCATTTGAATATATTTTCAATGATTAATGAATTTATTTCTAATGACAAAACCCGCCGTGGAAGTCCACTTTATAAGGGTGTTTTTCACGTTATCGAGCTAATCTAATCAACTAATTCCCTATTGCTACAACTCCATCACTCAAACAATTCTTCATTCAGTAGTACCGTGATTATTCCAGAACTTTCATTCGAATACATTCGAACTATAAATTCAAGTTAGGAACAAAATTAAAAAATTCAAAACTTTTCTTTTTAATATAAAATCTTTTGTGTAATTCAACTATTTTTTCTCTCCTATCTAGTAAATCTTAATAACTCCCTAACACTCATTGAACTTTATGACTAATATAGTTTGCTGTCGAAAAAAAAAAAATCCACCGCGTTACAAACTCGGATGTGAATGTATAAAAAATTAATCTCTTACAAAATCGACACTATTAAAACATTTAATTTATCAGTATAAAGTCCATTGTAACATCCATCAGAATTTTTCTGTATCCAACATCTCATCCCTGATCAAACTTAATTATTAAAATAGTTCTCCACTTTCATAGAAAAAAATCCCTTAACTTTTTTTTGAATAAATAACTAAACGATAAATCGCTTCTGGAAAAAGGAAAAATCATCATCTTAATCATTTTGTTCTCCAATGAACACTTTCTCGGATAATCCAATTACTACTGCACTAGTTTTTTTTAGTTATCAAACTCATTTAACTAAATTTTGAAACGAGTTTAATGATAATAAAGTGCCACACAGTGGTTCTCATATCGTATTGCTTACATTTACATAAATATATATGCAATGAACGGAAAAGATTGCACGTCAGCATTGCGTGTGTGTACATATCCCAAACTTCCTATATACATTCGTATATAAATGTCGGTGGTTGGAAATCGATTTACTTACACAATTCTACCCTCCAGCTCACCACTTGATTCGTGCTCATTCTCATTTCTATTCTACTTCCAAGTGAATGTGCTCAACGTCCATTCATCGACTTATCTAAAAATTATGTTTTTTTTTTCTTTTTTGTATGGATGAGTATTGAATAGAAAATTAAATAGCATCAACAATGAGACTGTAGCATCGAAGGAATATTTTATAAAAAATATCTATAGCATATTCGTATTAATAAAGGCAAATATGATGACCTCCAACATTAAATTTTTCTTCTCATTCTTTTCTGGATGCTTTCGATCATGTCGATGCAACATCCACTGAATCAACATCTTCATTCTATATTGAATATTTTATTTTATTTTAGTAGAGTGGGTAAATTCAAAAAGAATCTTTTCTCATGTTTCGTCATAACAGAAGACAGGCATGATTTCTGCATGGGAAACTACGTGAATATTGATATTTAGGAAGAAGAAAATCTTGATACAATTCATGTCTTTTGATAACACGGAATGCAAGTGATTTTTATTTCTCATGTCTTCTTTCTTTTGCTTACCCAACTCGTCGACATGGGGAATACGATCAATACAAACATTCGACGGAGCAGAATAGCTTTGAACGAGGGCTTTTGCCTTAGAATCAGCATGTGTAGGGGTGAATGGGGTAGTGTATGTGTTTTATGGGCTTCTGACTAGTGATACAATTTTTTTATGCATCGTGTTTTTTATTTATTTCATTATCTTATTTGCGAATGAGTTGAAAAGGGGAAATTGAACTTGATTATGGGTTATTTCGATTTATTCAATTACATATTTCCTTTCCATTTATTTTATCTCTTGTTTTTCACTTCATCGATGTGACTTTTTTCTTTTGTTTATCACCAATGTGACATTTCTTTTTTCTCTGAATATAGCAGCAAAAAATGAATTGAATTCCTTGGAGTTTATGGAATCAGAATGTAGAGGAAAAGGATGTCGTTTATTTATTTTCTCATCAACCATTTATTTGCTGATGGGTCTGTTAGCTTTCCGCTTTCACTGACACAATCAAAGAAAACAACGACAGAAGTAACACACATTTCATTAGTTTTCCTCTTCTTCATCTGTTGGCTCGGCATGTGAAATGACAAATCAACATAGAAGGTAAAAAATGGTGAAAAATGTGCGATGAGGAGTAAATTGAATTGAGAGTAAACTAAAAAAGGGCAGTGGAGAGAAATTTATCGATATGAAAAGTATAGTAACGTCGACCTGGACAATAAAATTATTGCCAATCTCTAAAAATGAACCACTCGCGTCTCAAATCTTTTATCGAGTTTCTATTATCGAACAATCCAAACAGAAAAAAAAATCCACCACTACCTGAGATTACAGACAAAAAAAATGGGGAGAAAAATATTTCGCTGGATCAAATGAAAATATACAAGTACAACTGACCTAGCCATTGTTCCATAAATTCAACGCTTTGATTTTTTCACCTGTAAACAAACTTATTTGTCAGTAAAAAAATATGAATGCTCAATACCAACAGTGAAATGTGAGTGATGTGAAATAAGTAAAGACACAAAAATATTTAAGATAAAAACTATAATTCATGACATATTTTGGAAAGATATTCAAAACACCATCGTTACTCACAATTTTTTTAAATTCTTAATACACATTATATAACCTTGAGTAAGTTCCTGTTTTTTTTTATATTACTTATTGCTTTAAATCCGTATCGAAGACATACAGTACACATACATATACATAAATATTTATATTGTTTACATATACAATAATACCGAATAAAACGACAAATGGAGGAATTGTTTTGTCTGCGATACAATGTGTAATGTTGACAGTGGAGAATTATTTTTTTTTCATGATAGTTATTAAAAATCAAATATATATTATCGCAAACCAGAAAATTGTCTGATTATTCCATCACCATTTGTGAATTCTATGTAAATATAATGATTATTACAATTATTTTGATATTCAATACAATAATTGATATCTATCAGATTCACTTCATCTCTTTTTTTTTCTTATTTATTTTTCTCATTACAATCAACTATTTTTCAAAGGATGTTTATATATCTATGCGCATTATTGATATATCTATTTATTCACTTGTGTTTTCCTTTTTTTTTCTTTTGTTAAAATGTATACGTGTAATTTTGCATTACTTTTTTAGGCCTTAAGCACGAAAAATTAATTGGGAAAATTATAAATGAATTTTGGAACGTATGATTTTATTTGATGATGAATTTATATAAATGTTTTCTTAAGTGTTAGCTAATCAAAATGCCCGCGTAGTATTTCCAACCATCGCATATTATACTCCACATTTATGCATGTGTACGCAAATGTACGTGGTTTGCATGAGTTAATTCAACGTTATCGTCATCTTTATCTCACCGAATGTCATCAACTTGTTCAATGAAACCGTGACAAATTTTTTTTTCATAACATCAATGTTTACGTATGGAATTTCCCTGACTTCATTGAAAAACAGAAGAGGAAAAAGAAAGAACGTTCTCCGCAAATTAATTTTCATATCGATACTTCTTTTTTTTTTTTTTTTTTTCATTTCCATTTTCATTTCATAATTGTGTTAATGTCGTTGCGACAACGATTGATTTAGGAATTTTATTCCCACGCGAATATATCAAAAATACATTTATGATGGGAGAATATTTCTAACAATTCACCATGTGAATTTGTCGATGATTTTTTTCTTCTTTGCAAAATTAATTTTCTCCAATTTTCAATGAGGAAGTTTATAAAAATGTCAATTTTTTCATCAAACAAAATCAGAATTTTCGCATTTTATATTTCACTTTTTCTCACTTCCATTTTTTTGTTTTTCGACATCATTTTACTTCACAGTCGCATAACCACACGGAACTGAACAATTCTATCTCGTGTAGTTGTAAATATTCTATTCAATATAAATACTAATGAAAAAAAAATCAAATATTAAGGGATTAAGTGATAATTTAAGGATATACCCAGGGAAGCGCACGACAAACATTTACATCTATAAATATATATATTTACTGGTATCCAATTGCCACTAAATAATCTTCCTTGATAAATATTTCATATTATTCTCCACCCTCTATCCCCCTTCCTTTTAACCAAATCATCATTCGTTTATTTTTCTCACAAAAGTATTTTATTTCAGGACATTGAATACTTTTTTCATCGCATCACGTTACGATAATCAGTCGAATAATAATCCAATGCACATAACTACATTTCTATAATTTCCCCGTTCGTATTCACCCTATCTTATGTCAGTTTAATTACTTTGCATAATTCATTCACGAATAATATTAATAATAATTATAATGATCATAATAAAATAATTATAATCGTGTTAAATATTGCATGTGTGAATTCAATTTTTTTTCATTCGTTTGACCATTTATATTTCTATTTGAAGGGAAGGAAGATTCTTGCGCTCGACATATATTTAATTGCACATATACACATACACACACATTAAGCAACAAATTTAATTAATTATGATTACGCAATGTTTATGACTTTTTTTTCAATTTTTCAATATGTATGAATGAATAATTGTGGTTGTGGTACAAATGAAAAATTAAAACTAATTTACCTAATGGCCTATGATATAAATGAAGCATTTTTCGAATTTATATGTTTATACATACAGAAATCCATTGTTTATATTTTTTCTTGTATATATCAAAAATTCACAAATAATTCATTAGCGCCAATTTTTTTTGGTTGTCCAATTTTTATTTATTGATGGAAATTTACACTGTAATTTATGTTCTTAAAATTTATTTTGGAATTGATAGGCTTTTATTGATGGTCATTACTATTGTTTATTTATCTTGTCTCTTTCATTTGTGTTATTAGTAATGAAGGATGTCCTATTTTGCTTGTATTTACTCATTTGATTCGTTACAACAGGGCACATAATTCACACTTACATTCACATTACTATTGATAAATTACATATTATTGATCCATTGTTTATTTATATATATTTATTTTTTTGATCGGTGCTTCTATGTTCCTTTCTCTGTCTCTTTGTGATTCTCATCTCACAATCAACACCATGCGGAAAAATTAATACACAACACAAAAAGATTATCTCGGCGAAGACATTGAAATTCATTGTTTATTTGTATTTGCTTACTCTTTTAATGCAGCGACTATTTCTATTTTTTTTGCTTTTATTCATTCTTTTTAGTTTTTTTTATCCTTTTTTTTTTCTCTTGAACACGACCATGTATATGCATTTTTTTTTTTTATATATTATATTAGATATATTGACACAACAATGACGTGGCTATTCAATTATTTCATTCGGTAGGTTTTTTTATTTGTATATTCATCAATACATTCATTGAAGTCGTAATGGGTATAAAAATGAGGTTAATGCTGATCAATCGTTGATTTTTTTCGCCGATCTCTCGGAAGTTTGCAAACTGTTGCACGATTGCATATGTGTGTATGTGTTTTTAGTAAAAATCTACATTTTTCATTGATTGAGATGGAAATTAAACTAAATGAAAATTCAATGGGGTTGGAAAATTCATATTTCTCCTAAAATGTCACTATTTGTGTTTTTTGGTAAAATTTTTCGACCTGATTCTTCGTTACAAAAATTCACTATTTTCTTTATTCTCGTAGTTACAAATTTTGCTAACATTTCATGGTTTTTTTTCTTTATTTTGACTTTGTTCACTTTTCTCTAATTTCTTTTCAGATAAAAATGATGGTGAAACGATACCAACCGGAGAAAGCTTTTTCCATTGGGGTTATAATTATTACAATAAACAATATATACATAGTAAATATATGTTTATTTTATTCGTTTATATAGGTATAAATGTATGCATATATGTGTGAACGTATGGTAGGGGGTGAGAGGCGATTTGCCAATAAATGATGATGGAATTTTAATATCAATGTGTAATCGCAAGTGAGTATCTTATTCTCTTGTCCTTCAACTTGATTCTTATGTCCTTTTTTTTTGTTCTCATATATTATTATATTCGTTTATATCAATTTTTATAAATATACATAGTGTTCAGATAATAATTATTCGTCATATATTATTTCTTTAAATTTCATATTACATTTAAACTTTTATAACGTTTCATAGATCGAAAAATAAATATAAAAATAAACCGGGTTTTCAAGTAGTAATATTTTGTATCGATAATTTTTTGTTATTTTTGTTCTCTTTTCATTCTATTTCCTCATTCGTTAATCAAATTCACATTAGTTTGTTTATCCTTCTCTCATTTTATGCAATTCCCATAGTTCACAATCAATTTGAGTATTTCTTTGTGTACACTATTTGTATTAATCTGTTTCAGTTATTTTATGTTGGATTTTATTTGTTCTTTGGCTTCTTGTTTATTGGTTTTTTTTTTGTTTATCTGTATAGGAAAATTCGCTTTGAAGATAATTCTGTGAAGTAACACGATCGTTTTATTTATTTTTTACTTCGTTACATTTTTCTCAGTTTCTTTCTTTGCATTTTTTATGCTTCAGTTTTGTCATTCCCACGTTTAAAGAGGTTGTGATTTTTTTTTTTTCATGTTTTACCGCATTTTTAAAACGTCAACAAAGAAATATCTTCCCTCGCAATTTTTCATATATTTTTTATATGAATTCTTGCCCACATTGGACGGGAAGACTTTTTGGAATTGATGCAGTAAGCCACATGCATATATGGAATTACGGTTGATATATAATTGTGTATACAATTTCAATATATATTCCCGTAATTGTTTATAACCAGAAAGAATCGAACTGTTTATATCTTATTCACGTAAAAACGGATCATTATTTCTGTGTTATTCATTGTGCCACTTACTATTTAATAATAAATCTGAGATAGCTCGTGAATATTTTTTTTATTCCATCATTCAATTACGCCAGATATTATTTAAATACGACAGATACGATACTTTTTTTTGAGCATTTCACAAAGTACACGAAAGAGTACAAAAATTATTTTCTTACATACGTCTAATATTTGCCCCCATATTTATTTTTCGTGCATTTCATTTTCGTTTTTTTAAATTTTTTTCCACCTTACTTTGAAATTTTCATTCTCTCTTTATCATCTCTTGAGTTCTCTCTCAGTTCACTTTTTCACTGTATAACCATCCACATTATATGCGAACTTTGTTATCTCTTCACACATCGTACGACGAAACAATAATTTTCACCCTCTTCGTGTTATCGAGCTGAACGCAAAAATTATGGGGGAGCGTAGATGGGATCGTTCTTTCCGGTACCTCTGCATGTGATGGAGAAAAAAAGAAAAAAATCCGAAATTGTGTATAATAAATGTCACTTCAATATTCGAATGTTTATAAATGCGAATCGAATATTGAAATAGAATTAGAATAGAGAAAAAGACGAAACATTCAATCGAACAAAAAAAAAATTTATCCTCGTCGTATTCGTAAAATCACTCGAAACTTTTTCACCCACAAATCAAATTATTGAACTATTCATCCTACATAAAACATAAAAAAAATCCAATGAAATATCAACAAACTTTTCCATTTTCACTCAATCATTCATTCAACATTTCCTACTCGAAATAATCCGATTTCATTTATAATATCCAATTCTCCTCTTGTTCTTCAACTGTTCATCGACACCTACAAAATTTCCTTAACAAAATTCCCCCCTGTTTCAATACATTGTTGAGCCGATAACGCACACGGATGAAAAGTGAGTTATTTTTCACATAACAAATGAAAACTGTCGCCACTGAATTTCTATCCAGCCATTAACTCGAATTTATCCATCATAAATTTCATTTCCTTTCTCCCCGTGTTCTCGCATGTCTTTCAATTGATTTCTTCATTTTTTTTTATGATTTTTCTATTTATTATATTTTGGGAAATTGGAAAACTATGAAAAATCTATCATTCTTATACACATGTATTTATGTATTCTGCACATTTGTTATCAGACTAAAGTTATTTATCATATAAATATGTTTATTTGGAACATACACTCGAATTCAACAGAATAAATATATTTATATGCGCGTACAAGTTCAATCTTTTTTTTTATATAATATATAATTTGTTGTTTAAATAATTCCATTCCTGTCCTACTTCAAAGTATGAATTTCATCTCCTTTAATCTAAATCGTCCAGGTGTAATTGTTACATTTTTCACCTTCAATTTTTATTTTTTTCGCATTACTATTATAATTTATTCCTCTTTATACCTTTATCAATGTTAAAATTCTACAGTATTATTATATCTAAACTCATGTTATAATTCCAAGGATTGTATTCATAGTAAAATAGAAATACCATATATATAGTAAAATAGAAAAATGCAATGGGGAAACTTGATGGCGGTGCTGTTATATACGTTTTTTTTTTAAATATATTAATTATCAACTACCAAAGCTTATATAAATATACTTCATACATTACAACATGCATACACACAATCCCTATGTTGCGTTACTCTATTTATTTCACTCTACATTTTTGAGAAAAGAGTTTGATGATTATTTTATTCACTTCTTTTTTTCTGCTCTTTTGCCATTTTTATTGGATGTGATGAATGTTTTATTGATGATTAGAATGACCCCATAGTGAGAGGTAAAAATGAATCGCAATCCTAAAATTCGACAGTCCGGAGAGTGTAAAAACAATAAAATAGAAAAAAGAAATTTAATGAAATTTTTTTCAACCCGCAGAATCATTCAATGATTCAAATATTTTCATCACGTTTTTTTTTTCGTATTTTTTCGTCTATAATTTTTCTATAAATGATTTTTCATTAGCCGTATACATATGCGAATTCACGAATCAGTTATATTCATGTCGATACTATTATAAGACAATCAATAATTGATAATATTCGATTGTTCATTGTTCTCGTTCCATTGGATATCATGAGAGTAAAATCACCAATTTTTCTCCATCATTTGAGATTTTTTCACAATCAAACAACCAGAGAGAAAATAACACAACGTTTTCAATATTTCAATATACAGAAAGAAGAGAAACAATAAATCAACTGAATAATATCAACCAAATGATTTTGAGGTTAAAAAATGTGTTTTTTTATTATTGAACAAAAGAATGAGAAAAATTCTGCATTCGAATGCGTAACGAAAATAAAATTGAGTTAGCTTGGCAACACAACGCAATTTGATATGAGATTGAGAGCCACTGGAATAGCAAGGGGGTGACTGGGCAGGGCGTCGCCACGTCTCTCTGACGCGACCCCCCCCCCCTTCCAGTTATCGACCGAGACCGGCGAAAGCGCGATTGTATATACAGGGGAGGAGACGAAAAGTAAAGGAAGCAGAGGGTGTAAAGGATGAAACCAAGCTGAGTAAGAGAAAAGAAGGGTGGTAATTGTGTGTGTGTGTGTGTGTGTGTGTGTGTGTGTGTGTGTGTGTGTTCGTCTGTCGAAGAAACGGAGAGAAAGAGAGAAAGAAAAATATTCTCCCTATATTGTATTCCTTTCCACTCGTCTATGTGCGACAGGTTTTCATACATTGTCAATCGAAAAAAATTGATGTCACTGTTAAATCTCGAATATTACTATCGATTGATTGAAATTTTTACAGATATTACGAAATTTATTTCAATTTCCATTGATGAACATCTAAAATTCCTGAAGAAATTGAATTATTATCATGAATATTTATCGTTTAAATTTGTTATTTAATGAGAAATAGAGTCAGGGATATTCACGTCATGTTTGGTTTCATTTATTCATGATCTTCGAAAGAGGAAAAAATTTTGATTCCACTCGAGGGTTAAACGAAAAAATGAATGAATATTTCGTGTAATATTTCAGATGTGGTTGAGAAACTTCTGGGCCGAGGTCAAAGAACTTATTCGCCACCGGATATAAAATCTATATGGGAACTTTCGCACGTTGAAATTCGTTGAATCGTCTTTCAGTATTGAAAAAAAAATATTTAACAAATATATCATAACATTGACATATTATTATTTCTGAATTTTCGATTTTATATAAATATTTTAATCAAATTCACACATTGGAATCCTCATGGAATAAACTTTTGGCACAATTTTATTCAATGAATTCTCGAATCTTCCTACGTGGCATGAAAATCAAATGAGAAATTGGAGAAAAAAAAATATTCACAGATAGTTTTTGTCCGTATTGGACTGATTTCCCTTCTGGTATATTTCATGAACTTTTTGCTTCACTTTTTTATTATATTTGTCATCCCTACACCACACTTGAATATCCTACTGAATATTAACAGGAATAATAAAAATATCCGATCCAATACAAATCTATTGAATGAAACTGAAGAATATTCGTTCAGATTTCTCTCAACTTTAATATTTTCATCATATTGCCATTCTGTTTTTCAAGCTCATTCGAAACTACGAAATTAATCCAAATACAGACGAAAAATCTCGCCCAAAGGGTATTAACCAATTCCAAAAAAACACCTAACATAATTCAAACGAATTAAACATTAATCCAGTAAAATCGTGAAAAAAACTTCTACAATTCATACGATTCAACCCCTCTACAATATTCTCATAATATTCTCCACAGTCCTCATTCGTTCTCACCCTTTTCACATCCCAATTAATAGAACCAACAAAACTCGTCAAACTCCAATAATTCCCTTCTCAATCTTATCCAACCTGACCTCAAAAAAGCGATACCTTCACATCTGAGGCCGAAAAGAAAAAAAATATAACTAAACACAAATTAATTTCATCGCGCTATACGTAAAAAGAGGGAGAAAAGAACGTTCCCTTTAACATTTCGACAATTCAACCCTTACATCTAATCATTATCCATATATTTTTTTTTCTCAATTTCAATTTCAATACTTCCATACATATTTTGTTCTCAGCATCACCTTTTATATTCCTCCATCCCTTCATAACAAAAAACGAACTCACAACGAATGGCAATGGCAACTAAACAACAGCAGCAGCAGTAGAACAAGTACGGACAAGTTTTATCAACGATTTTCGAATACAAGAGACTCTTTACGTTTATATATAAATATATTGCGATGTGAGCCCCTACACGTCGCTCTCGTCTAACAACTATACAACTCGTCGAGTTAGTCGTGGTAGTCGTGTCGTCGTCATCATCGTGCATATATGCTTGAAAACGTTGGTGTTATCGATTCGCTGCAGGAAGAGACAGAGAAAGCACAAGAGCGAGCAATAGGAGAAAGAGCAAAGGGAGGGAGAGTGAATATAGAGGAAGTAGTGGTATTGGTTTGTTGGTGGAAGCGCACATGCCGGCCTCGCGTTGCCACTGCTGAGAAATCGCCTGGCACAACGTTCACCTCCTCACCTCCTCACCACCTCTTTCCTCATTCCACTGTTCCTTCACTCTGTCCCGCTTACTCTCACGTTTATTTCCACCCATTTTACCTCCCCTTTAGCCCCAACGGCATCGACCGCAGCCCCAACGCTGCAATGCGACGTTGCCATCCCAACAGAGGCAACAGCCCTTGCGAGCTTGCACTGCCAGAGCTTTGCTTCATCATTATATATCCATTCTATTTTCTTATTTTTTTTTCTTCCCATCTCTCTCTTTTACCTCTGTGTTTTCTTTTATTTCTCTTCCTCACTTCTTCTTCCTCTTCTCCCACCACTTTCTTCTCTTTATTTTTTCTTTTCATTACATATATATCAAGCTCAATTCAACACTGAAAAGCTCTTTTTGTTTAATTTATTTTCTTCTGTTCTGAGGTATTTTTTTTCCTCTTGTTCTTTTGCCATTTTTTTTTTTTTTTTTTTTTTCATATTTCCCCTCGGTTTATTTTATTTGTGCATAGGGAATTTGCGATTTGTAGTTGAGTCCCTTCACGCGTTAATATTTCATATGGATATTCATGTGCTTTACAAGATTGAGAAATTTAACGAGGGGGTTGAATTTCAATTGTGGATGTATGTGTGAGTAGAGGGCGATGCAATGGTGGTTGCAAGCGTTTGCGAACATAAAAATGGTTGCAAAGTTCAATGACATTGTGTGGGTGTTTGTGTGTGTGTGTGTGGGTATCGTAACTTTATGTAATGTTGATAGTTTGAATGAAAAATCAAATGATTTAAATTTAATTATGAAGTTCATAAAAATTAAATGCAGGAGTATAAGTTTAACTTCATTATTGTTCAATATTATGCAGACTAGTTTTATTATTCACAAACTAAAGTTGATTTGCGATAATTCTGCTTGAAATATATTCATTTGTTTTTGAAAATAGTTCTTCATATAAACTGAAATTAATCATACATGCGTGGGTTTCCATTCAATCCGATTGAACACTCAGTGGAAAATTTAAACTGACAACCCAAAATTTCAATTCATCCGTTATCCAAGTTCATTAATGGAAAAAATTTTCATTTTGTTTATAATTAAAAAATTATTTGAAGGTAAACGAAACTCCGAACTCAAACAAAATAGAAAAAAAAAACTACGAATTATTTCACATTAGGATGGGCTGTGTGTTTTATGTGAGTGTAATGAGATGGGGGGATGTACTGCTGAGAGGAAAAAAAAAACAAAAAATCTGTGTACTGAATTAATAATTAAAAAATATTGTTAAGCAAACATGAGATTCATTCACTGAATTTTTCGATATTTGTTGCACTGATCTGCGCATGTATTGAATCAAAATAATAATTTTTTCCCCCATAATTAATATTATTATCATCAATATTAATTATTATTAATTATCGTTATTATTATCAACAATTATGATTATTCATTATTTATTATTATTGTTATTATCGACATTATGATGAGCAGTTGGAGAAGATTGAGAAGGAAAAATTGATGATTGTGCGAATTGAAGTGGAAAATGTCGGTCTTTAATGTAAAACAACATAATTTTTTTTTTTCTCTAACTCTAATCAAGAGCTTGAAATTTTCTTTCATCTTCTTCGTTTCTATTGTATTCTCACTATTATTATCACCATTAATATTAATATTATCTTTATTTCATTCTTCTTTTCAATTCATGAACTTCTGGTTGAAGTTACGTCGCAAAGTCGGATGAGATGATTGAATGAATCACTGAATCATTCGCGATACACTGCCACTAATTTCAATAAAAAGTTTGTCTATATACTAATTAATTGCTGAATTGAAATGCGCGTTATTGATGAATAGGAATTGAGTTCTATTTATTCCTTTTTGCTTATAGTTCTGCACTTGAGTAACATTCGACTAATTAAAGAAGAGAAAAACATGTTCGAATATGAAGTGTTGTTTCATTATCCTGTTTTTCTCCTTCCTCACTTGTTCTCCATATCAAAATAACAAAATGTTTTATCGGCTTTTTTTCCAATTGAAAATAAATTTTGCTGTTAATGATTATTTGTCGTTTCAAAGTAATAATAACAGGTGAAGTGACTGCAATAATTGATGATGAATTTGAAGTTTGTGTACGTATACATTCACATGTGATGTTGTTGTGAAGACAGGAATAAGAAAAAAAAAAATGATTTTTTACGAGCGTGAATATCGGTGGAGTTTGATATTCGTTTGATTGAAGAGGCAGAGATGAAAGAAAAATGAATGAATGATCCAATAAAATGGTTTCAATGTTAATATTGAGATAAGACTTAAGAATAAATATAAATTGAAAAAAGGAACATAAATGAAGGGAACGTAAAATAAAAACAAGAGTAAACATTATATTTGAATCATATTATATATTAAAATATTCATGATAATAATACTAATAATAGTCATAATATATTATCCCGTGTTGGTAAAATTACATAAAAAAATATAGAAAATAATAAACTTGTAACTATTTCTTTCATTATTCATTTTTTTTTGTCTTTCCCATGCATTAGAAAATAACTATTTCTCTCCTTTCATTTCGGTTCTTGTGGTTTATATAAACCTTAATCGCGATCAGCACTATTTGTATTTTATTTTTATCATTATTATTTTTTTTTCTTCGCTTGTTTCTCTACATTCATACGAGCTTTGATTATAATAGTAGATTGAGTAATAATTCAGTATACACAGCTGAGAATCATGTCGAACAAATCGCGCAATTATTAGCACAAGTTCATTGCTATTTTAATTATTTTTCACTGCTTTTTACCAATTTTTCTTCATGTCGAAATATTTCTGTTTTTCTTTCTCTCATTCCATCTTCAAATATTTAACGTTTTCATGTCATTTACATTTGTCAATTCTGTTATTTTTATTTCTTGCATTACCAATTGATATTTCACCAGTTAATCATCGAAGATAAAGAAAAAATAACGAAAAGCAAAAACTTTTCACGTTTTTTACTTCATTAACATTTTTATGTTTTCGTGTATCTCATCATTCCTTTTTTCATACTTTTAATGCCCAAATGTCGTTTTAATTCAAATTGCTCACAATGGTCTCCCTACTTCTCTCGCTCTCACTCTCTCCCCCACTAATAGATAATAATAACTACGAAAAGTGTAAATAATATTGAATAATAATAAACAGTATGACATGAATATACATCAATGATTATAAATGATGGTTTTAATTTCACTTTTGCAAAATTGTTTAATCTCATTCGAATTTGTCGATGAACGTGCTCTCATTTATTTACTTCATCATTCTATCTCAGTTCCTCATTCCTTTACTTCATTCTATTCGACTGTGACAATTCAAAAGTTCATAAGTCTTTATTCATAAATGCAACATAATTATTTAGCAGTCGTATTATGAATATCTCTTGGAGAATTATCATCGAAATGGATTAAAATCATCCAAATTTTGTCATACAAATGCAACGCAGAACAAAAAATCAGAAAAAAAAATCGGTGGAAAGTTCTGAAAGAAAGAAAATAAAACAAACTTGATATTGAACATGAACAATTGCTGCATATTCAAAAGAGCAGTTGAAGACATAATTGAAGTGAAATTGTCTTCGAATTCAAGGTGGAACAAGTGTTGGGGGTGACTCACCAAAAAAAATGTAATAAAAAAATCACTAAACACAGCTACAACTGCCACTTGACATGATATAAATTGCGTTGCCATTTGTTCCTTTCATCATTCTTTTCACTTTGATTCGTAATCTCCAATCCATCATTTCCAATGTAATTTTTCACGTTCCTCTATTTAAGTCATCTCCATATCTTTCCGTTTGTCCAATATTTTCATTTTCAATTCAATCCTCTTTTCTTCCCATGATTATGAAAAATATTGCCCACAACATTTAATATATAATTATCGATAATATAAATGTTAATAATAATGACAATTATATAAGTTGAATAACATAATAATAATTAATAATAATAATAA
>JABMBR010004475.1:0-24711 GCA_018881525.1 Meteorus sp. PSUC_FEM 10030008
ATATTATCAATAATTACTATTCTTTTAATGTGAAAACTCTTGATCAGAATACATAAGATACTGTATGCAGTATAATGACATTGATAATCATATTTGAAAATAATTTTTCCTCCACAAATATATGGTTATGTTCAAACATAAATACAATTTCTTTAATTGTAGTGTATCTATATCTTCATTTATAGATGCATTTGTTTTGATGCCTTCCCCCGACCAACAGCACTCGCTTCGCTCGTGCCACAAATCTCGGGGCAGGCATCAATATCTCTAATACACACATGTCATTTTTCCGTATTTTCGATCAGGCAACAAGAAAAATCGTATACACTACACGGGCTGGAAGTTTGAGAGCCCTGAACTGCGCGTCTCTGTGCTCTCGGCTTCGCCTCGAGCACGATGACGCACAGTGCAGGAATCTCACACTTTCTGCCCTTGTAGTGTAATATACTATTCTAGTTGCAAACAAAAAATATCTTCAGTCATGACTATTTTCCCAACATGAGAGAATTTAGGTTTTCTGCTTAAGTTAACTTTTGTCCTGATTTAAGACTGTGAATTTTCCAATCATGTGAACGATTTTATTGCCAAAGAAAAATTATTTTCTGATTTTTGGAAATATTTCTATCAATAAACAGGACCCAATTATTATCGAAGAACATTTCAGTTCCTCAGAATCATCGTGACCGGATCAATGGATTACTTTGAGCATGAACAATACTTATTCAGCTGATGAAATTTTTGGTCGATCGAAGTTAGAGAGTGTTATTGTTTTTAAAGGAACAGGTATTCATCTGAATAAATTTGATCATTTTGTAATATGAGAAGTTTTATCTTGACACAGATAAAGGAGATATCTTGATTGAATAGAATGTTACTTGAACTGAGCAATGAAAATTTTGTCATGAAAAATAAGAGATACGATCTGAGAGTGGAAAATGAACTGACTTTAAATTTCGGATTTGGAATCTAAGAAATTTTTTTAATCGGTCGTATATTAAATTTACGAGACATAGTAGAAATTTTTTGAAGAATTTCATCAAATGATCAGGAGCTTTTCACCATTTTTTGAGTACTCCTGTGCTAAGTTTTCATATTGGTATCTGTCCACATTCATTCATCAGATATGTATTAGTATGCATGATATCACAAAATATATTGAGTCTGTCAACTCTTCCCAGGGTAGGGGTGATATTTATACCACCATAACTCTCATTCCCTCTTTTGAAATAAATCCAATTACCTTGCAAAAAAAATCATCCAACCGAAACTATTCCCTTTGCTCTATAATGTATTGAACAACTTATCATTGTCGTCAACATCCTGAAATCTCAACGATGTGATGATAACTGTGAAAATTGGGTCACAAAACCTCGTTGTAGTTGACCTGCGAAAATTCGAAAAGTTGTCAAGATTCATATTGAGACGAGTTAATATTATTGAATCCAAATTTTGGATGGGAGAACAAAATGAGATTTGACGCATAATGACTGGTGTTCTCCTGATGAATATAGAACGATATATATTGGGCAAATCCTTAGAGTAATATTTACTGACGATCAATGTAGTTTTGCAGGCCAATATTTTCATAACGTTCCATCAGACCTAAGAATATATGATGACAACGAAGTTCAAAATCATGCGTAACTATACAGAATAAATTGCTGTGAGATATCCATCTGCGATAAAGTTTTGTCAAAATAACGCTGATTTCAAATCTGAACAAACATCGTTATTCAGTGAGCAAAATATCTCTTTGAGCGAGTTTCTGTATACCCAATGTAAAAAATTAATCACGGTTTTTACGTAAGTATAACTTATTCCGTTATTGGTGATACAAGTGATAATTCATTTTTGTATTCCTGCAAAGTTGTCAAAACCAACAATTCCTTTTCCTCCTCGTGTAAACATCTCTGAATATGCAAAATCATAAACATTGATTTCAAAATTTTTCCCTTAATTTAATCATGAACCAGCATAGATTGTTCAAATGAGCATTCAGAAATGAATGTCGCCTACGTGCTCCAATACTTGTATGTAGACTCACATTGTTCATTCATCTACAAATACGATGCTCAACAACGCGTGATGATGACATGTCGGAGAAGTTTCCACAAAGTACGAAACGAAATGACCTCGCCCTTCATATTTCATAATTTCTTTTATCTGCTCATTTATGTCTGTACGTTATATTGTGAGCATATTATATAGTCTCTGAAGTGCCATTGATGGTCTCTAATGAAATGTGTGGTATTCTGTTGATTGTGTTATCAAAAATTCGTATGCGAATATAAATTGGTGGGCTACGAGAGACAAAAAGAAACTAATAGGTGCATCAACATGTTACGCAGATATGATGCAAAATGTTAATATCATATATAGTAGAAGTATGATTGATGTATTCGTCGAATTTGTGATTTCCCCACATATCGATAAAATTTATAAATGATGAATTAGTAGTGAAACTGCCCGGAAAGCAGGTGGGTATGATTTTAATTAGCCACATATTTGCTCGAAATCCCTCCATCTTTTATCAACTTTCTTCTAGAGGAGAAATCTGAAAGCTGGATCGATCTAAGAATAACTTCATATAATAATAATTGATTTATAATTCTGTGGTTGGCAGGTCTGAAAAAAGAGTATAAATCTTACGGAATTGGTAGCGTTAAGAATTCACTTGGCGTGCATCTGTAGACTATGACAGAACAGCAATGATATTATTCATTTTTGGACATCGCGTATCCGAATCGTATCGATGGGACATAGTCTTCGATAATCAGTATGCATCCGCATGTGCCGGCGTGATTCCGAAATTATTAAGACAGTCACATTCATCTAGTAGATCACTTCTCCGTTCAGTGCTGGATTGTACATTGGACAGCAGGGTAATTACGCATGTGAATTGTCTTCTCATTCCGTTATGTCAAGTTTGAATCATTGTCGCAATTTCATGAAATATTATATTCAACGCAATGATTCCTGCACCTAAAGTTTTTCGAACCGTTGAGTAGAATATACTATCCGAAAATCTGAAAGCCAAACTTTATAATCCAGAGCAATTCAGTGAGTTCAGAGGATGGATTTGGGTCGTGTTGAGTCGGGTTTTATTCTCTACCCAAGCGAAACACGTCCTTCAATTTCGATTTCAATATTGCTCGCATGCGTAAATACACATGCATATATCTGGTATGAAATTTAATCATAGCATGTGAAATGACCTATTTTTTCATTATGTTTCGCTACCATTCCACATCTTCTGAGTGGGAAGATGTTCAAAATCGAAATTATTTATAAATGAAGATATTGACATTAAGTATGTAAATTCTATGAAATTTGATTAATTCTGTTTTTATCGAGCGAGAACAAATGATTTTATTGTTCCGGATGTAAGAAAAAAAAGCTTCGGAGTAGTTAGTCTCATTGGATTCTGATTCACGAGTGCAAATGATAAAAATAACGAGGCACGTTGACGTGTGCCGCTGTTTCACTGTTATTCCCCCTCTTCTCGGATTCATTTACGCTTTTTCTCACCCGTCTGAATGACGGGACATAAATTACGGAATCATCACTGTCGATATCCTATTGTGTGTCATATTTACATTATTGTGTTTTCTACAATATTATCGATTCCAGGGTTGCATCATGACATATTCTCCGCTGGGCGAAGTTTTGCTTCATTCTGTTCGATATCGATTGTCTTATTAAAAATAAAACTAAACTTTCCTCCGTAGATTGTATTGAATACGGAAGAAAAACTCGGGAAACGTGGCTATTGGGAATATAAAAACCGCTGATGTTCACCTTTTATTGAATTTTCTAAAGCACACTGCGCCAAGCCGAACAAAAATGTCTCATGTTGTTCGTTTACCCTGATTGAAATAGAATCGTTTTTAATCGTTGAATATCATTCGCTCGCTTATTAAGTCTATTACTCCAAGATATAGATCACTGTAATAATATTATTGATGTATCTTCAATATTAAACAATCAAACTTATCTCCGTAATTTTCATATCGATATATCATTAATACGAAGACATTCGATATGGAGAGTGTGGAACACCATGACTATTCTCCGCCGAGCCATTCTCACTATGCATAATATATTACACTCAAGAGTAATTTACTGTGACTATTGCATTTCTATGATTCACTGATGATGAGTTCGATAGTCAATTGCGATCCTCAATTCACCCAGTGATTTTCACTCAATTCGAAGAATGTAATTGTCATTGTTCTCGTAATGATCTTACTAAGGTTCCAATATAGTGATAGTACTATCAGTAGTTTGTCTTTAGAAATGGGGAAACGTGAGGACACATCTGACTGTTCATTAAAACATAGAGACGATTTATGCCAACAGGCGGGCAACAACCAACAACCCGAAACGTAGCCCATGTCTTAAGCATCGTCCAATTATTTTTTTATCATGATTAAACAGATGTATAGTATTCGGTGGAAATATTCTGCTCTTAGACATATTTGCAAGGAATATTCAAATTTGATGATGAACCATTACTAATTTTTGTTGTAGGATGAATATGTACATGTAATTCACTGACCATCACATTTCTTTCCCATATTCTATCATCTTATGAAAATTGTCCGCTGGTAAAGTTATCATAGTAATTATGTCAATGGCGTTATAGTTTATTGTCCATCCTATATCTCTTCCTATGTCCTCATAATTTCTGTTGTCATCTTACACCGCTACTGTTCACACCATATTCAAACGTACAGTGTGCTCCGACTTTGTCATTAGATTCAAGTAGTATGTGTCAGTTCATCATCGTAGGCACATGTTCGTGTAGGTGTCTATTCGTGTGTGTTTATGAATCTTATGTGAACGCGAAGAGAAAGTAAATTAACGTACAGTGCGACTCTTGGATGAAAGTCGGCCGACAGTGCAGGTCTCGATGATGGTGTTGGAACACAATATGGGGTGTGTGTTATAATTAGGCTACAATTAAACGCACTGCGGGAGGTGAAGCCATTGTCATTACGTTCACGCGAATTCTCCAACATATTATATCATACAACTACATTGCGATATAATGCATGTGCATTTTCACGATATACTTCCGAATATATACTGTTGTCATTGTCGCAGAGCAAATATTTGCCCCCATATAGATATTTTCTGTTCTAGGGACCATTCTGTTATATCGATTGCAATATGTACCAATAAAAATGGGAAGAATCAACTTACACAATTTGTTCTGAAATATTGAAAGAAGTAAATTGAGTCACAGGCATCAAGACCATCATTTTTATTGGTTCATGCTGTGAAGAGAGATGTTGTCGCAATATAAATTCTCATATTGTCCTGTTATCTTCAAAAACATATAATAATCGCGTGACTGAAACCAAGAGGTAGTGTGTGCCACCTCAAGGTTTTTTTGGCCGTTGCGGTAGAAGAACATGATTTAATTTTCAGTTTTCATGGCTGACGCATAGAGGAGTATGACAATTCATGTGGAACCCGACATCGAATACAGCATAATGAAATCGTGGGAATGCATAATTGACAGTTAATATGTTGTAATACCACGCGTCCTTTTTCGAATAATTGAGAATAGAGCTGCTAATAAACAGACTTAATATTGGTTCATCAAATGGATTTGTATAAGCCACGCAGTTCAAGAATTATTATAAATTCCCTCCTCTTACTACTCTCACATTCACGAGAATGCAAAAGTTACTTGGAGGATTTTTATTCGACTATTTGAACGTCTCGTTTTCAGCTATTGGGGGTAATTCAAGAATCATGTTACTCCGAAATCAGAGTTCTCTGTCCTTTTGTTCCAATCTTTCATCGTTTGTGGCGAATGCGAAGAAAAAAGCAAACGGAATATTAATCATCAAATAGAAATGGAATGGCAATAATTGAACAAATCTGACATCGCAATGAGGTTTAATAATTTATTATTACTTCAAGATTTTATATCAACCTATTTTAGTCTTTGTCAATGGGAGAACAACTGCGTAAATTATTAATCGTTTTATCAGCCATTAACTTAACTGTGTATAAACAAATCATGTTTAGAAATTCCAAGAGAAATCGATTTCTATTTTGAAGTGAACGTCTAGTATTGTGTGGCTATATGACTGCACTTCCGTTTGCGATGAATTGCATTTGGTATATTATAAATTTTACATATCCCATATATCACGAAATACGGCTGATGAAGTAATGTGAACACCAAAACGGATGACAAACTCCATCAAAGTTTCGGTAAACAATAATTGATATGATTAGATGAATACGCTGAACTATAGAGTAAGTGAATTAATAAATTATCATGAGATATATAATTATACATATATAGATGCTGCATTTTATCTTTTCCAGTTTACAACAGCAGGATATCATGACGAGAACATATCGGCGATCGGTGAGTACAGGTACTTGTGCGTATATGAGACTAAATCAAGATAGAGATATATGCATATCACTTCGGGTTCATAGCATAGAAAATGTATTTCTATAGATGTAAATTTCAACTCTGGTACAGGATCATGTACTGGGTGTTCCAAAACGTGGTAAACCGAAACGGCTTTGTAGTGTATCACATCGGATTGATTCGAATTATTACACAATACCTCGAAATTGGATACTTCCGATTTCAAACTCATGTAGAGCAATATGTGCGATCATGTGGGTTGTTAACTCAATTCGTTGTTGAAAAATAAAAAGAGGGAGTGTTGACTTGCGTTGTGTACACATGCGAGCACACATAGTTTAAATGAGCATGAAACGGGATAAAATTATTTCATTTTATCGCGTCATTTTTTCGTGTGTATAAAAAAATTAATTTTAAGTGAATAGTAACTAACGAAAGATAGAGGATATTGGTTCGATGGATGGATGTATTATAAAACGTGAATGAAAATAGAAATTACTCGACTTATGTCGCTACATTTCATTTCTTTATCGATTTGTTGACACAACCTAAGTGAAGATGCATTTTTTTCTCGCTTTCTCCATTCCAATCCACTCGGAAAAGGGGCGCATTCTCTTTCGTTGGGGTCTTTGCATCTGTGTTTGTGCTTACCGTACTGATTTTCTACTGACCTTTCTCGTATAATGATATTTGAATTATTTCGGAAATTAACGTAGAAAACATTATTTCTTTTGATGGGTTTTTCCGAATGAAATTTTCAATTAATAACGAGTTATGTGACAGTAATTGCGATTTCCTCTTATTTTTATTGATAAAATGCATTTTCATCCATAATAACAATCTATTCATGCTGAATCATTTTTATATGAAACGTAGAACTTTTTTACGAGGTCCCTCATTGTGCAGTCAAATTGAACTGATTTTATTTCTCTTTATTGCTGAAGTTGAATAGTACGGAACGCGCTAGGGGAAAAAACGATAATCTTGAGAATTTTACTCCCCATCTCCTTCATATCTCTCTGAATTCCTGCGTCCAATAGCATCGTGTGAACGCCCGTATCGCATGTAACATCTAGATTTGCGCATGTGAAAAGCGTTTGTATATATATGGATGTGTATATGTACATGATATATAAACTCAGGCATTTTGTGCGAAAGCTTTTAACCGTGCAGTGCATGTTACCCGGGCAACCGGATACTATCTTAGTTCGTTGAGTCACAGTCGTAGAAGCTTCGACTGTATATGTATTATGAAAGGCGAGGAACAAAAAATTTCTCAATTTCATTTGCCCTATCTCTTTTTTTCTTTCATATCATTGCGTGTATACTGTTCTGTACACTGAGGAAAATAGTCCCATTAAAAAAATATGAACATTCATTTTTTATCCGATAGAGACAGTTCGAACTTATTTGAGACTGTCATCTCCTGATGATTTTCTTCGTTTCATCGCTCCCTCCAGAAGATAATGAGAGAAACATTTCTACTTTGGAAACATAAGTCCATCACAGTGATGTGCTTCATCCTACTTCAATATTCGGAGTTGAATACAATTGTCTACATTTTGTGATACACATAAAATCGTAGCGAGGAAGGTATGGAATTAAGGATATCGTTACGATAGACTTGGGATCTGTTCATGGGAGTTATTTCGCTCATATTCCACGTCATGGAAGAAATTCATTCATCAGAAAGTAAATAAATTGGAACAATAGTTTCATATGCATCCTCCGGATTTCATAGCCCTTCAGGACCAATACTGTAGACTCTAGCTCTATAACATTAGGCATAACAATCAGTCTTTGTCTTTCGTTGATGCATCCTCATTTAGTTATAGAACTGAAGTACGTTGTGATTATTTCACATACGAGTTGTGCTATCATTGAACCATTTAATTGTTATCGTGAGTTCGTAGGCAACACTGTCAAGTTTCGAATTTCCACCACTACAATTCACTCACGTTACGTCACGTTCGGAATGAAGTTACAGAATACAATATTTCCAAGCATAAGAGGAGCATTGGCATAAAATATGAATTATCGACCATTTCTGTTCAAGGACACTGCTTGTTTATAGAGTAAGAGGGACAAGCTATGAAATTGCAACCCTGAAATCGAAAAAGTTGCCTCTGTAATTCTTTCGCATAATGTATGTTCGAAATATCACGTATGCAACAGACCCTCGACAACATTGCAAATGCGCGGCTTTTTCCGATATTTCAAGTCCTCACATGCATCATATTCGAATTTAGGAGTAGAAGTAAAAGATTAGAGAAGATAGTTTCCAGTTGAATAAGAGATTGGACATGACATAAACTGATAGACAATTGGCAACATTCAGCACACCTAGATCATCTTCACACAATTCATCACAGTTTCTTATCCCATTCTTTTCTTGAGGAGCTATTTCACACACCCCACTGCGGGGATACGTATTTGTATATGTTCATAATCATGCATAAGATCACTAACGGACATATCATAAGTATCCGTTTATCAGCTGTCTGCATGTGTGTGATAGATTTGGACAATTATTCCAATTTATTATATCATACGAAACTACACGTGGAACGCATAAATATGAACTACTTTCATTATATGAATAGTGGCATAGATACGAGAACGAAAACGACGTATGATAGGGGATGGCGGTCGAAATTAATTGACTTTTTCATCGGCTATATAGATGTAATTTGACATCACTTGCTGCACCACGTTCAAACATAATTTATTGTCATCAAATTTGGGCCTGCGTTTGCTCTACGAATAGAATATGTGATAAAAATCCAATATAATTGGATGAATTTTGAGTTGCCCGAAAATAGTTGAAATTTACTGCGCGTGAGTTCCTTCAATGTGCATGCATTATAGATACCGAATCCCGCTGTCATGTGAATGCTATTAAACTCCTAGTGGTTTTTCTGTTAATGCCCATGTCGACACTTCTCACAGTTGTGCCAATTCATTTCCAAAGCTCCAATGTGGTAAACAGTGGATAATGAAATAAATATGAAGAACCGGATCATTCAATTGATGGAAATGTAATGATAGTTATTCATGAGTTAGGTGTGAAGGAGCTTGTGTACGAACTTACATTTGGGATAAAATCACCAACGCATGGAAAGAGAAAAGCCAACACATGAATCTACGACTTCCCGTTTGAATGAGAATTTAGTCTTTTAATTAGAATTGATAGACAAACAAAAACTTCATATCAGCATTCTGAACTATATGTACACTACTCATCAACAACTAGAACCACTGCATTCCCCTTCAAGAACAATTAAAACGATTATTCAATTGTACTTTCTGCATAGGGATTTTGTTAAGAAAATGAAAAAATTATTCCCAAAGGGCATGACGCACGCGTGTGTGCGTGAATGTGTGTATTTGTGGGAGTCATGTAACTCATAGTGTTCGACGAATTGGACTTTGAACCGACATCATCAACGTGGTGATACAGTTTATGCAGGATGAGTATCGTTGAGTCCTGATTTTCGGTCTTGGTATTTGAGCAAAGTGTAAATGGCGCCTCTGGAAACGTCCCCTGTAATGATATAATTATACATGACTCAAAACACGTTGAATCTTCTCATCTATCACATACATTTGATAGAATGTGGGAAAAATGAAGAAAAACTTGATACAACGTGTCACAATAATCTTTTGATGGAACAGAACGATGTATATTCCTTAAAATTTGAGTTCTATGTGAAATGAGAACGATAGACAGATATGTTTACATGACGTTTAATTCCGTGAAAAGAATGTTGTGGCTCCTCAATCCTCACCCACACGGCTTTGAGGTGCAAAATTGCGGCGAATATCGGACATGCTGTTTGGATGCCAAGCATCTGGCGATAATTTACGCAGCGTACAAGAAGTGTGCGCCGAGCCATTAACCGCACTACTGAAAAGCGCCAACGAAGACAGAAATGGAGGTAAATAACGGGCGAGGAAGAAGACACAGATGCAAAAGAGGAAGATGTATGGGAAGAAAGAAACTTGGTCCCTCTAGACTCGTTAAAATCTGAAACAGCGTATGCTGCCGTTGTTTGTGATATATGTCTAAACAAAGAACTTTCACAACAAACGAAAAACCCTCTACTGCTAAATATTGGAAAAGATCACATCGCTAGAGCTGAAAAAACTCGTGGCGTTCCTCATCCACTATGATAATCATTCATCACTATACTTACACAGATTAATAACATATACAAACATACATCCGGCCACTCTATCATTCCTGTCTATAAATTATTCGTCCGCTTCAGAAATTTCACACAGCTCCGTTAATAAAATAGCAACACTACAGTTGATGTAGCCAGTACATTCCGCATGTTTGCTGCATTAAAATATATTGGAATATTATATATATATTTGATAGTTATATAAGTTGCGGATGTGAGGAATCGTTTTCGGTTGAGTAATTCTTTTCTTATTTGGGTCGCGAACCTTGTTGCGATTACTGACCCGCAGAAGAACGATCGATCGGTATGATATCGTCGAATACACGCGAGGAGGTAATCGGTTCCGTTGACGCCGCCAACCATATATATTCACCCTCATATACATATCCATACGCGGATGTATTTATATATATTCATCTATGTGAGACATCATTCCGTGCACCATATCTAAACTGGGTTCATTCGCGATGCACTTAAGGATCTTTACATTATTCATCCACAATTGTTTCATCTTATTGTTCCTCTTGGAGCGGAGGAAGTGTGGAGCTATCTTAATCATTGTAAGTATCATATGACGGTAGTTAAAAAACCTTTTGCTCACATATGTAAAAAAGGAATATAAATGAAAAAATTATGTGTTCTCAGTAAATAAAAGCACTACGTATGTCATCATTTCAGATAGACTATATCGTTAAGTCTCAAAAAAATATTATCTCTCATAATTCATTTTTAAAGATATGTCCATTGAACAGATTAAACCTATTTTTATGTATATACATTTACCTTTGTTTCCATCCGTGAAGTTTTGTGATGTGCGAGATATCCTGAGAGTTGCTCTACTGATTCTCATGAAATTTCTCACATATGTTTTCATATGAATTAGTTTTTGCTGAAGTAATGAAAAAATTTCAATTTTACCCAAAACAATATTACTAATCAGCAGAAGATGTTGTGTAGAATGACATTGCTGCTTCATCTCTTTGTCTGAATCATTATTATTTGATTGAAAACAAAAAATTCTCCCTATGTTTTGTTGAACATCAAGGAGACATGCGCTGACTTAAGACTGCAATGTTTCCATCTAGTTATAAATTCTTTGATAGGTAGAATGTTACAAAGAAAATATCGAACCACTTAGTATTATATAAACGAGCATTTAGATGTATATAATGAAATATTTCGGAGTAGAATTGATCACCATAAGTTTCATAGGATCTGCAGGCTTTTCGCTCATGAAAAATGTAATGGTCGAATGATGAGTGACGAGTCGTATTTGTTCCGGAAACATGTTGGGCCCTCAGTACACTCACACTATATTGTCACTATATATATATGAGTGGGAGTCGGGAGAAAAAGTGAAATTCATGCAACAGGTGGGTTGTAAGGTTGCTGAGGTCAGTCACCTTCCGGAAAAACCTCTCGTTTGGTTGTGTATTATGAATTGTTGTGACACATACATAGCTTCAAATTTTTGTGCAGGTCTGCACATTTTTCATGAAACATTCACTTCCCTCTTAAATTCACCCTGAAATGTTTGAATGAAAACAGAAAAGTCTGCGTCATAGATGAAAATATTTTTGATCCTATAGAAGTTTTTATGGAACAAGCTGTAGGGTGATGACAGAACATAGAAAACCACTGTTTGCATAATCGCTGACATTGAATGTCCCAATGCATAATTGCAAATGTAATTGGTAGTTTTTGTAGTAATTCTTACTTGGTTTTTGTAGTTGACAATTTTTCGGGATTGATACTCACGACTGGACTTTCAATTTCGCTCTGAGTTTGATAGCAATAAACAATTGATCTGGGAAATGTTTTGTGTGAGCACATCTTGAAGACATATTGTCATTTGTGGCTGGCAATGTAATTAAGTTTAAGGACAAATAGTAGCGAATGGAACATATCTAGTGGTGATGATGCTTGGGGGTTGTATGTGTAGTGTATTATTCATATGCATGATTACAAATGATGATATAAATTACATTTCATTATTTTTACTTACCCAGCGACTTGGAAATAGATTGGATGGAAAAAGAGCATATTAAGAAATAACGATATGTTGTTCTAATCTCGATATGTACATATATGACTCATTGGACTCATTGACACTTTGGATCATTTTGGAAAAATGGCGAATCCATCAGTTACAATCTGAGAGGCGGGCAAATACACAACGGTGATTATAATCGATCATTCGTCGCGACAAATACATTTTTTGTTGGACCAATTCATGCACATATGAAAAGTTGCAGGACGTGATGACCTTGCCTTTTTCAAGCATTTGATTTGAAACCGACCAATTTTTGCTGAAATATCAATCGACATGTTTAATTTGTTACGAACTGCACCAGTTGATCGATCGACAACATCATGTCCTCCATACCTTTCCTTCTTATAAATTTACGCTCAGTGCACCAGGAATGGTCGGTTGCGATTATAACAAAACTTGATCTTGATCTGAATATCTGACGATGATTGTCTTGTGAGTTCAATTTCTATGAAATTTCGTAGTTTGAGCTATGAAGATCATTGATTCGCTGTGGCATATTGATTCTTCTTACTGACTAGTTTCCAGTTATAATCGCGCATTCACTTCTTCGTCACGATCTATCCTATGTGGACTACGACTACTACATTTTGTTCATGCATGCTTCACTTTTATCGACACATTCATGGAACTCCCATGATTCCAATTCAATCGTATTTTGTTATCAACCAATTCGTAGTTCCGCTTTAGATTTCTCCTCGGAGATAGTATCTCCCGGGGGAGTCAATTGTTACCCCTCGTATTCATATCGTTTGGGTTTGTTATTCTTGAATTCTCTCAGTATATCATAAATTTTCCAGCATTCCTTTCGAATGTAAAATGATGCTGACTCTACTGCTTGCCACTGACTCCTTATGCAGAAAGCTTTGTTACGATTCGCATAATGTTTATTACATATCTACAGTAAAGATATAATAATTATTCACTCAATGCCGTGTTTACGTGAGTATAGCGACACATTTCCAGCAATGTGTTTTGCAAAATTTTGCCAATTTCTCTTCTCTGAAATATATTCAAATGAGTTGGAGCATGTTATGTAAAAGTCTAAGTTCTGTGAGATTGGCAAGATACATTGTGCTTTATGAATGCTCACGGTTGTGAAGTCAGTTTGTATGTCAGAGAAAATCAGCCTGGAGACCACCGGTATGGTACTTCATCAGACGTAGTAGCTCAGTGTGTAATTGTAATTGTCGATTGTCGTAGGGTCATTCTGAATGTAGCCGAGTGTCGTTGAGCGACGTTAAGCGGTCAGTACATTTCAGTTACGTCACTACCCCAACATGCGGATATAGACTATGTTCTGATCGGTTCTACCACAATTGCAGAAACGAATATTCTTTATAGCTGACGAAACTATATTTTTATCTTGGATTAATAATCATACGTGTTACTATTGTTACATCAACAGTATCGATATAGACTTTAAGAGGTGAAAGTGTGGGGTTGGGTACAGGTGCATAAATATGCAGTGATATACTCATACGTTTATCGATCTACTTTGTGGGACATTTGCCTTGTTACAGGTCAGACATGCAACTCGACTTTGGCACAATGACCCCTTACATAGGTATATAAGGTCGATGTCCCTCATCGCACATCGTCTACGATCGATTCCCACACACTGCGCGGTCTGATCCCTCACTAAGATGTTTCCCATTTACACTGTATCCAACATTTCCACCCTACCACGAAACCGCTCCATTAGCTTTCATATCTTTCATATTGGCTATAATTTTCATTGTTATGTCATAGTATGAATATAAGATACTTCATTGTTAGAAAGCACGGGAGAAGATGAAGATAGTATACCAGGTGACTGTCCAATCAGCCAGCACATGATTATGACGACCAGAATGTCGCGACCGAACATCATGGGGCGGCCCAGCAGTGGCTTTTTACGTGGAGTCAACATTCACAACCATCAACAACTGCAACCACAGCAGCACCAAGTGAGGTTTGATCCAGAAGCACCACCACCGCCTACTCCACCCCCTATGCCGCAACAAACGATGCATTTTCTTGAAAAACCAGAGATCGATAAAAAGGTTAAGGTATGGTAATAGTGTCATAATTTTGACATACATTCGTAACTATCAACGGGAGTACGTGTTGATTTTCGAAGGGGGCGCATATCATTTGATGGAAAAAATAAGCATTTGCATAATCGGATGAAATATTAGTTGTTTGTGCAACACAGTCAACACGTGGGAAACGTGGGGAGAGGCGCGGCGTTATTAAACTCGTTGAGCGTTGTCTGGACGGCAATGATGACTATGTAAAGTGGCAGACCATAAAGCTATAAATGTATATGTTTATGTGCATGTGTACTTTGTACAAGGAGATAAACTTTATCCACAAGGCCACTGACAGAGTGTTTACCATGGCACACCCCAACAATTGTCCAGTCAACCACACCCTAAGAATTTTCTATACCTTCCCCCCATATCTTACACTTTCTAAGAACACATATGTGTATGGGATGAGTGTTTGCGTTATGATATCCGACACGTCTGGCGACTTTTTTACGTGAAGAGGAGTCGAAATTGCAACGGCTTCATCATTTTTATTATATCTATGTAATGCAATTGAATAGATACACAACTATATATGGATTCAATTTTATTGTATAGAGACACAGCATTCATGGGATGATGGAGGAGGAAAATGTGGTGCGACCACATCAGGAGATGGCTAGCCTTTCATTAGTTGAGAAAAAATATCTTCTAGCAGTTGAACGAGGTGATGTCGCATCTGTTCGCAGGTATAACTCAACCATTTCTCATCCAGTGGAATGACTACTATAAATTCTCTAAGAGTGCTCGAAAATCATTTCCATATTTGAGAATTTGATCTTCCAATATTGTAATCGCAATGATATCTTGGGAATAACTCCATGCCACCCTTCACATTATGGTACAAAGAAGTACGCAAATTTTATCGACACCGTTGCGTCGCGGATATGAATTTTCAGACGGAGAATGTTGAAAATCGTTGAGATTTTTGAGTGATTTAATTTATACTTTCAAATGTCTATATTATGCAACTTTCTAATAAAAAATGGTCTTCCCTTTCCTTGCGAGGAATGTTCCAGTGTGGATGTATTCGTGATGATAACTTGTATTGTAAAACATAATATAATAAAGGAGAAGATTCCTCAATGAATTTATAGGTAGTCATTCTGTAAGTTTTCTATATTTTTAATTTTGCACATGAATATTTCATTTTCACAATGATATATACATTCATGTTTCATCCTTCATGAACTCTATGAACATTTGTATGCATCAATTTTCGATTTTCATCCACCGAAGGTCACGAATTGGATGTGTTTGGACATTATACATCTGTTCATGATCATGTTATCGTCCATATTCGTAAACAAGTTAAAATTTTAACGTGTAAGCTGGTGGAATTATACGGATAATACAGTCGAACATTCGAGAACAGACCACTCAGTTTTTAATATTGAGACATTGCAACTGTATTCCGGTTTTTGTTTTCTGATAATTATTGTGATTTCAACGGAAGAAATATTATCTTTTGATCCAGCAATGAGCAAGAGGACACTATTTTACATTGACACGATAACATTGGCGTTAAATAATTTTTAAGCGGAATTCGTAATTCTTATGTTGACTTTTAACGTATTCATAGAAATGTGAGTAATCATGATATCAGTTCGTGAATTGGAGTTGGTATTGATCAAGTTCAATGAAATATTTGCGCACATACGATGTACGGCGAACGAAATATGTTTGCAATTTAAACTGATCTGATCAATTTGACAACATTGTACCCGGGTTTCTCATTCACATCAACCGTTTTGCAATTCAGAAGAGTAGATTCTCGTCGATGATTTCACTTTGTTTCGATAAAAAAGTATATAATGAATTTTCCTAAAGTACTTAGGCTATTTTGTGACAGTATTCAACTATATACATTTCCGCATCTGCGGTTATCTGATATCCGAGATGGAAAGAACCCGTATTAAAGTAGTGGAATGTCACTGATGATATTATTGCCTCCAATGTACGTGATCGTTATCATTCTCATGCTGCCGAATTCTCTGGAACCGCTATGGTCAGTTGTGGGCACTGTTCCTCGTAACTTCACCGAAAGAATTGGAACAAGATAAATGGTTTTTGGCAGAATTCATCAGAATGGAAGCCATGTTTTTTCTGTTCTAGATTCTATCTTGACTGTATTTTTGACGCATCTCCCAACTTTATCGTCTCCGAAGAACAACGATGTCCAACCACAACTGAGAGTCATTTTCCCTTCTCTTGAAAAATATTCGCAGGTTCTACTGAATATATCAAGTATGTTCAGTTGGAGAAGAATCTATCCTAAGAAAAAGTTGATAGTGATGCATTCATAATTGTTATCAGGTCAAAGGGGAACGATGTTGAGGATTCGTGGAATTTCACAGTATGCATAAAAATGTTACCATCGAAAATTTATTTTAATTTATTTTTTTTTTATTCATGGTCTTATAAGAAATTTATCTTCTTAATGGGCTGGATCCTGAGCCGTTATACCCTTTCCATTAGAAACGCGAAAGCTCTTGGAATTTTGATTTGTCATACTATGAATATAAAGATTTGTCCAAATGAGTGAATCGATAGGGATTTTGTTTCGTTGGTATTTCATCTATAAGATATAAATTTTTGCAGCCATCAATCACATTATGTTTTCCAAAGAATCGAACGGTGAAAGCTCGACGTCATTTCTGTCCTTACTAGATATGAATCCGAAAAATCAATTCCTGCACAAACGACTGCTCGAATTATTGATATAATCTAGAAATCTAAACTTACTATGTTGAGTTATGAGAAGGATAAACCAGGCCATTGGAGCGGATTGAAATTTCTAGAATACATCAATCATAAGCGAAATGATGAATTTACAGTCTCTTGATTTTCCGCGCGGTTTCTTACTTGCATAAACTTTTGGTGACAATGTTTGGAGCAAAAAACTATTGATGAATGGAAGTGTAACTAAAATGGATTAATATGGTCAAAGGAAGTACGTGATTGATGGCACCACTACAAATACAATAAAAATTACATCATATTACTCACTTGAAGTCACTAACTCGATATTGGAAGCCACAAGGAATCGTTTGAAGAACGCTTCATGTAGATGAGATGCAGTATATAATTCCGAAAACATCTGTAATCAGGATATATTTGATGTTTCCGATGGAACAATCAAACGACGTTAGATAAAATTCGTATTTCGAGAGCTTTTGGCAGTGTTATGATCATGAGAGATGTGAACTCAACCGAATGCTTCAAACCCATTTCGCGTGTAATTATTGATTTTATATATATTCAAGTTTCGTAATGATACATTTGTGTTCTTCGGACGAATGAATTATCCTGAGAAATCCTCTAAAAATGTTTGATGTTGAAATTTTGCCCATAAAGGAAAGTTGGTTAATTTAATGAAACGCTAAGAAGCTATTAAACTGTGATACAATTACGAGTGTATCGATTATTGTGCTGTCTAACTTCCGACGTAACTTTCGTCAATGAACACTTTCTATATATTATCGTTAGTCGGTTATTACCAAATAAAGAACACCAGAATCTGCCACATTGGACTCTACGCTCCCTCATAAATGCATATTTTGCATCGAAAGATCGTCCGTTATACAAAAGTTTGCACAAGGTTTATACAGCGAATATTTTTATAACTTCACATGTCTTTTTACCGTATTAGCTATCATACTCATATAGTTTGTTCGATCAAAGAGTATTTATTTAACAGTGGTCCTATTCGCATCGATAATCGGATGATTCCATATGGCTAGAATGTTGCAGAAAGCTCAAGATGACGAATGGATAAACGTGAATTGCGTTGACCCGTTGGGCAGATCTGCTCTACTCATGGCCATCGACAACGAAAATCTTGAAATGGTAGAGCTGCTGATCGAGTACAAAGTTGATACTAAGGACGCACTGTTACATGCAATATCTGAGGAATTCGTTGAGGCAGTCGAGGTGTTGCTCGAACATGAAGAGAGTCTTCATAGGAACGGTGAACCTCACGTAAGTACCTGCTTGGTTGCCTCCCCATTTGCTGCTCATGAATTTGTCCGTAGACTGTTCTCGGTTTCACATTAACATTTTTTTTTTTTCCGATGAAATACTGAGTTTATTACTGAACTCATGTGAAATTTATATCAATTCAATGGATCACTGACATTGAAAGATAGAATTTGTCTTATTTTCGACCAATTTTGAGTAATCATTCGGAATCGATGGAAGATTCATGATAATCATGGTTTGAACTTAGTGACGTTACAACAGCTCAGTGATTTCGATAATTCGAGAAACTCAAGTGTTTCCTGAATCATGCGCCGGGGTGTCACAGAGGGTTTTAAAAAATTCACATCGTATCTATCGGCTATTCTAAGGAAAGTGAGAATGAACACATATCGATGTGCGAAGCGTGTCAGTGCAAAGCCATACTGCATTTTCATCTGACTATGGTTAGGAGAGAAAAAAAAACAAGTACTCCACACGTCAAAAACAAGTCATTCACACGGAATGGAAGTGACCCTTTCTATCCTTCTGCTTGTTCGGAATACTTTGCTCGCAAACTCTTAGTGCATTCTAATGCGGACAACAATATAATAGAGCACTATCAAACGATCGACTGTTTGGGTCCTCAACATTTTATCTTTCGTCGCGAAAATGATTTGGGACAACGAAATTTTGCAAATGCCTATGTTGCAGTAGATAGCTGCCCACTCACATGAACTCATTGATGCACATAATCCCAATTTCCAGTTAGGGTAAAAAATCATATTTCGCCATGTCCATCCGTTTGAATAATTGAAGAAATTATTGAACCTTTGGAGAAATTTTTGAGGAAATTTTGGCTCATTTTACGGGTATTCTTATATTCATTCAACTTCCCATTTGAAACATAATCTAACTTTTCGACAAATATGACATATGGGTTGTCCAATTATTTCTAAACATAATCGGAGTTCGTGATGCATGTAATTTTTGATGTCAACACACGGGGATTATAGTGTATACATTATCAAAAGATCACTAAGATCCGATTTAAAGGTAATCTCATTCATTAGGTCTCAAGTATTTTCCACAGTCAAGTTCATAAGGTAATCAATACTGAGATCTGACCAAACATCCTTATCCGATTATGTTTTATCGAAATGGTTATTTGACTTATTAATTGTGTGCCATAATAATATCGAAAATGTCTCGTTCAGCAGAGCTGGGAGGCTCTCCATCCCGACACTGCAACTTTTACGCCTGATATTACACCCCTCATCCTCTCGGCACATCGCGACAATTATGAGATAATAAAAATATTACTGGATCGGGGATCGGTGTTGCCGATGCCGCATGATGTACGCTGCGGGTTAGTAAAAAGTTCTCTGAATATGGATAATGAAAATGTCTAAAGTTGATGGTAAATTGGTAAAGAAATGAATAAAATATGGTGGATGTTTCTCTTTTTGATCAAATTCAAAGATGCGACGAATGTGTTACTTCGAGAATGGAAGACTCCCTACGTCACTCCAGGAGTCGTATTAATGCATACAGGGCTCTAGCTTCTCCGTCCTTAATAGCTCTGTCTTCCAAGGATCCAATTCTGACTGCCTTTGAGCTCTCGTGGGAGTTACGAAGATTGTCATTCCTCGAGCACGAGTTCAAGTGTGAATACCAGGTAAAGTATATAATGTTTGGATATAATATATTTCAGTACATATCTATATTTGAGAGAGAACATCTGCGTTTTGAGATGCAACACATATTCGTTGTAGGCGAAATATTTATCTCAAACGCAGACTGAATTGATTGAAGAATGAATATAAGTACAATAGATGGGATGGTGTTCATTATACTTACTTCAGATAAATCATGAGAGTATGAAATTCTGTGATCATTGAAAATATAAATTTGGGAGAATTATGGCACGAAGATATTGAGACGAATAGAATTGTGGTATAACACAAGTTAGACTCTCACTACGTGAGATCTTGTTTTGGTACAAATTTCGAAATACCGTTAACCCCATAATACATTACATATTGAATCAACGACTTTTGAAGTGGACGATAAAATATACTTGGCAACTCATTCGGATTTGGCGTGTTGTTATCCTATATCCGAATAACCCATATCATATATAAATCACTAATAATCATTTTGATAGACTGCTCATCGCGAGGACTGCCACCTTTTCTATCTTTGTCATGTAATGACTGTTCAACTGTGTTTGAAACGATCAGATGGGCTGTGAGATGAGAAAGAATAAGAAGACATTCATCTTGTATTCTAGACCCATAATCGAAAACCTTCTCAGTATAACTTTCTAGTTTTGTCTTGGAAATTTTAGTATGTTATCCACGTCTCCTCAAAAGATTCAAACGACTGATTTACGTTCCAATGGTTACTGTAATGCGCTACTAAAAAATTGCAGGAACTTAGACGTCAATGCCAGGATTTCGCTACTGCACTATTGGACCACACCAGAAGCTCTTACGAACTGGAAGTTCTCCTCAACCATGATCCGACGGGACCAGCATTCGAACACGGTGAAAGGATGCACTTAAATCGCTTGAAATTGGCCATTAAATTACGACAAAAAAAAGTGAGAAATCATGTTCTTATTCGCTCATTCCTAAAGGAGTTTAAATGTGATGGGAAATCGGATATTTTTCGAGTTCGATAAAAAATGTTTTATTCTTTAGTTTGTTGCGCATCCGAATGTGCAACAACTTTTGGCATCCATTTGGTATGAGGGCTTGCCAGGATTCCGCCGTAAAAATATGGTTTTACAAACGCTGGAAATTGTTCGCATTGGCCTTATTTTCCCATTGCTCAGCGTCGCTTACATCATTGCGCCACATAGTGTGATTGGTCAAACGATGAGGAAACCATTCATCAAATTTATTTGTCATTCCGCCTCTTACTTCACATTTCTCTGTGAGCAATTACAACTCTTTTCTTTTCCATGGTCATTGAAAGACAGTTCAAAGTGCGTCAGATGTGATGAGGACATCTTCACTTGTGCCTGAGAAATTTATTTTGCATTTGCAGTCATGTTAATTTTGGCGAGTCAAAGGATCGAAAGTGTGATAAGTTTGTGGATGGGCCAAGATATATCTGAACATGAGCCAGCACCAACCAAGAGAGGCGCAGCGCCTACTTTGATCGAATGGTATTGATTGCTATGTTCCATTCTAATACAACTATGAAATTGATCTAGAATTTGTGTAATACGCAAGCAACATTCATATTCGACCAATGCATTTGATGAAACAACGCAGGTTTATCCTGGCCTGGGTATCAGGCCTTATTTGGTCAGAGGTGAAGCAATTATGGGATGTGGGAATCGAAGAATATATCAATGATATGTGGAATGTCATTGATTTTGTGACTAATTCACTATACGTTGCGACAGTAGCGTTGAGAGTCGTTGCTTATTATCGAGTCCAAAAGGAAATCGAGGGACAAATGCCAGGATCAATCACAGAACTTCAAAGAGAAGAATGGGACACTTGGGATCCTATGCTCATATCGGAGGGTCTATTCTCGGCCGCCAATATATTCAGGTTTGTCTCCTTTCGGCAAATTCATATACGTTAATTTTTTGGGACATAATTACAATGCTGTTAAAAAATTTTTTCACTTTCGGCCCTCTGGTTGTATTCCGATTCCAACCACTGCCCCGAATTGATTTTGCGCACACTAGTTAGTGGGGGAGTTAGATATAGGGAGGATAAGAATAAAATAAACAATATAATGATTGAAAGACGAGAATTATCCATTCTCCTTCTCTCTTTTGCTTTTTTTTTAATTATACGCAACTATCTGCGTTAGCGACAGTTTGACTGAATATTTAGTGAATGGAAAAATTGATATAGAAATAAACTGATGTGAAACGCACACTCTATCGACTTCGGTCCATGAGACATGTATCCTCCTCACCACGTTTCATGTTTCTATACGAAGAGCAGGATTTATCATTCAGTTGAACCATCTACACTGTGAAAATATACTTTCGAGACCCTCAAAATATGCATTTAACATTGCATAACCTTCGAAATATATTCATAAGGATATGTGTGCATGCGTGCTCGTACGTTGTTATGTTGATATTGAGGAAAGTAATGAGAAATTTCGGTACATTCTCTCCTCACATTCGAAAAATGCAGCGCGAGACATACGGAGCATTGATCAATCATCAATGAAGACTTGAGGGTGTCAATGTTACTGCACGGTATCATGATTTCTCAATATATTAGTCTGGTAAAGCCAGATCATAATCATAGCTGTGCAAAAAGTTTCGTCTCGAGTTTCGTCATCGTACGAATAGATATTTCCATCGCTAGAATGTTCATGTGCCTTTTGATCGATACATTTCAGTCACGAGCAGTATATTTTCCAAATTCCTTGACTTCCGGATTTCATGTTATCTTGGGAATATACCATGTTACAAAATCTGAACAACAAATCTAATACTCATCCACATGTTTTTCGGAAATTCCTTCATACGATTTCCGAGTTATTTGGTAGACAGTATTGAAATCAAATTGAACATCCCCGAAGACCCAAAAAAAATCCCGATATATCTTCGACTTCGTTATTAAAATCCTGTAATGAATAAACAAATTTCGGGAAAGCGAATAATCATTTGCACCAAACATATGAAACATTAATTATAATCTCAACGGAGGAAAATGCGAATGGCTTCATTTTGCTATGATCGTATGTCATGAAACAGATATCCGAGGCTTCCTTTATGTTTGTCATGACAAAAAAAAATGATACCGGATGTTATACGCCCAGAATCCTCATTGCAAAATTCAACTTTCCTCCTGCAATGTGACATCAACACATATGGTACAGGTGAGGCAGTGATTACGCTTGTGATGCGACACATGCAGTAGAGCATATCGAAAAGATAGAAACAATATTGCCACTCAATAATTCTTATACCAATACAAGATGTTGTTGACACTTCGACCCTGACTGAGTCCGTCTCAATGTACCTTGCAGTGTTGACAGACATCATTGCAATTTTAGTCAATATATAATATGAGTCCTGTTCCGCATCCAAGGCCATTTTTTCGTCCTCCAAGCTGAATAATATAATAACAGAACAATGTTTACCAAAGTTCATCCCCTCGGTGTATACCCTTCTGAAGTACAATATGGCATATTCAAAACACCGAATACTAGCTTCGGTCTTTTGATTTGTACTACAGACAGACACTTCTTATCCTCAAAACCAATAGTTCATCGAGCGAGAAGAGGAATGGTATAAATGGGTCCACCATGAATGAATAGGATTCGATGATGATGTGATATTATTTCGATATTCCATTCGTTTGAAAAATAAACAATCGTGTCGCTAATGTCGAGATCGTAAGAACTTCACTTTTACTACGCTAGAATTCACTTTATTAGAATTTTTTCACTGTTTTTTATTTTTTTCAACGGAATAAGCGAAATGGATGAGTGACGTAAGACATCGATGGTGGATAGTTATTTACGCATTCGGATATCTACTCGAATAACATTTAACAGGAATACTCTTCCACATGGATGATCTTTGACCTTAACTCTCAGATTATTAATTCCAACATGGAGATACAATTCAATAGTCAATTTTTCATCAGAAAATGGAGATGTAATATTTTGAATCCGAGCTACGTTTTTTTACTTGGGATTCATGAGAATATTCCTCAAGTTGGGGAGCGTCAACAGGCTCAATGAGCCGTATTGCTATGAGTAAAATGAATATCAAAATTCCAGACCAAAGTAAATTTTTCGGGTTAAGAGTGTGGAGGAACTCCGTTTATGGCAAACATATAGTTTCTCTACACGGAGAGAAGAAACTCTTAAAAATTACCCTCATATGATGGTAACTCGGGGACATCGTGTCACTTGGGAAAATTTACGAAACCACTGCAATTTTTTAATGTTTGCATGGTAAATTTTACCATGTACATGGTGATTTTTCAATATATTTCAAAACAAAATCTATATTATTTTGGAGTAAATTTTACCAAGTGCATGGTAAAT
>JABMBR010004476.1:0-24706 GCA_018881525.1 Meteorus sp. PSUC_FEM 10030008
GGGGGGGACATCAAAGGAATAAAATAAAATCGCACCTTGTAAGATATGTTGGTTAGCGTGCTAATAATTATAAGAACCGTTATAAGCGGTTATATATATAGACACACAATGCAGAGCCGATGGCCGCAATTTTTTTCTTTCAAGTTAAAAACTCTCCTGCCATACACGCAAGAAGATTTATGTGCATTGACTTGAAGAAAAAATGAAATAGAGGAAGAAGGCGATGAAGGAAGAGAGAAAGAAAAAATATGAATGCATATGTGCTTAGTGATAACGCGTTGGAATTCATTCCTTGTACATTATTGTTTGTTTAATTACATCATAGACAAATTAAGAAGTAATGAAGAACAGAAAAATATGGTGAGAGAGACACATTTCTTACGTTTCACACTTGCGTTCTTTGTGTTGGCACGGGGTAATGACAGACGTTTGTTATTTATTACGTTGGTGTTTGGTATTTTGTGAGAATGACTTTGAGGTTATTTTTTGAGACATGAAGTCTGCTCAATTTTGAGTGGAAGCAGTGGATACTTCGTGGTGAATTCCAAAGAGATGTTTGGAATTGAAACTTATTGAATTAATGCAGGTGTTAACGACATCAATTTGAAATAAAATACCTCTGTTAATGACTGGTGTTATATAAACAAAACGTGTGTAATTACTTCTCGTGAATAACGCGTGCACAATCATCACGACAATCTCATTTATTCGACCTCATTATTTATACATTGAATGTGTTCATTTCTTTTTCATATTTTCTTTCACATTATTATACTATGCTATTGCTTTAGAATAATTCATGATGCTAATGCTGTAGGATATTTAAACGTTGGTATAATTCTCCATCCAATTTGACGAATTCATCAAATTCCCCAGGAATATTTAGCCAACTGGAATAATCAGAGTATGAACATTACAATTCAAGATGCAATTCCAAGATTTTTTCTTTTTGGGTGGCGAATAAAAAATTCATTGGACAAATTTCAAGGCATTGACCTGAAAAAATTTATTTCTCTTGGAGAATGTTTCATCCCTAAAGTGGCCATAAAAAAGATGAATGAAAGTGTTTTGTGTTTTCTGAAAGAGAATTTCTTCGAGAGAAATGACACGATTCTAGAGGCTTTCACTCATCTTTTAATCTCAAACTATTTTCAGTTATGAAAAAACATCACAAAAATAGTCGAATTTCTGAGGTCATGTGAGTCTGATGTTAAATCATTCCACTTTGATGAAAAAAAATCACTACGAGCCACTATAAAATGACAAAGTAGTTCTTTTTTCATTTCATTCGCAAAAATCAATTAAAATGGAAATAAACCATTAAATAAAACATAAAAACATTGTTGACTAAGTATAACTAATTCGTTTTCCAAGTGACTACCCACATATTTCTCTTCACGGTTAGATGAATAGTTATGCGCAATTGTATATGGATGAAATGAGGATTCAAATGCGGTGGCGAAACTGACACGCGCAACAACATGCGCCATGTTACAAACTCAGTAAAATCCTTCGTATAACTGTTCTCTACTTACTGTGGCATACACAATATATAAAGTGAAACGACGCGCAACTTTGATACTCACTATTTAATATGTTCGCCTGATATTTCTGCGATCGAGACGTTTGCGCAAATCGTTCATCGTCGCGCGCGTTCACTGCGTTTCACATGATCAAGAAAATAAATAAAACCAACCAGCTCAATCCCGCCAATACAATGCACGAACCAACATCATCAATCTACGTAGCGTACACTCAACAACATGAATTCTCATCCGCATGAGAAGATAGTGCAAAGAAATTGCACTATTGAGAAAGCAGTAAAAAAACTGCGTGGAAATATTCTTTTAAATTCAAAAGAATATATTTTTCGGCCTCTTTTTTTTCCCCATCTTGGGTAAAAGCAAATGAATATAAAGAGAAAAAAGGCGGAAAGATATAAAAGAAAATATTTCCCACGGGCTCTTGCTATTGGTCTCTTTGTTATAATACGTCTACCGATCCTGTCCCTCTCGGAAGCTGCGTGCGCCAACACCATAAACAACACCGTAGTAAACACCAGTAGTTTGTGAGCATGTTATTTGTAACGCTCGATGTAACCCTCTGAAGTAAAGAACAAATGCATAACCGCAACAATGTGTATGGAGTATACATAGTTATACTCTCATATGTTATAAATATACACGAGCGAAAAAAAAAACATGGTGGAAAGAAAAAGTTGATGCACAAAGACATTGGATATAATGTCTCTCTCAAAAGAACGAAAATGGTTGAGACCCAGGATTAAATCCGGTCGCATTTTTACATTTCATTTATTGGTGTGGGAATATCGATAATTCTTAGCATTCTGAAGTGACAGAAGAAAATAATGAAGCGAGAATGAATGAGAAAATAAAAATAAGTCTTCAAAAGGGGTTTGAGTTTGTCAATTGAATACAAACCATTATCGCATGTGGACTCATATATAAAACACAATGCCATGCGTCAATTGAGACGCGGTTGAAGCTCTTGTGTTTTAATTGTTCTTAACGAGACCCGCCTGTGTTTTGTTGTCGCAATGACAATGAATAACGGGCTGGACTTGCGCCAAACATCAACGAATGTTTTCGTCTTTATTTTATACAGCCAAACGGGATTTCATATTCACTGTTTTGTGATGAATCGTTTTCCATTTTTTTTTTCATAATACATTCTCAGGTTATGTTTTGTGTCAACAGTTCAAGTAGTCAATTTAGTTCATTCAAATTATTGTCATGTATGACAAAAGAATACTTTGGGATTATTGACATGGGAAATGAGAGTATTCCTGACGGAGGAAAAAAATGGATAATGGATTTTACACAGCTAACTAGATCCGATGTGAAAGAACATAAAAATGGATTTGGATACATGAAGAGCGAATTCAAACTAGACAAAACATCGGACACGTTACGTGAAAAATTGAAGGTTACGTTGAAAATGATGTCATTGCTGGTGATTCGACTGCAACTTGAAGATGACATCAAGATTAATACGGAGTTCCGTTATGCAAAGATGATAACGACTTCTTTGTCAGCTTCATAGTTTATTTTTGATTGCAAACTTGGAATCAATTTTTTTCTCAATGAGCGAAAATTGTTCATTGGGACGTATAATGTACAATTCAAAATGAGAAAACAAATTTCCAAGACTAGTTCAACGTCTTGTGATACAACATTTGCAAACCTTCAAAAAATGCTTTGCAACTTACTTCACTTCATCCATTTCATGAATATATTTTTCATCTGGAAAATGAACTCACCATGAAGGTTATGAAACTCCATTGAGATCATCTACTTTCAATGGAATATTCTATGCAAAGTCCCAATTTACGGTAAACACATTCAATCGTTCTTGAAATTGACCAGAGAAATTTTTCATGAAGAATATCTAAAATTGTAGTGCATCTTCATTCAACCTAGATCTTCCAACCCATGAAAAAGAGAAAAATCATCAGCGCACTATCTGAAATACATATTTATACAATTCTTCATCCTACACAACTGATAAAACAGGAGTGGCCACATGGGAACATAAAGATGAAGAGAACACCAGCAGAAGCGAAGTTTCCATGACTTAGAATAGAAGATCGGCAGTGTCATGGTCAACAGGTGTAGGTAGGTAGGTAGGTAGGTAGGTAGGTAGGTAGATAGGTAGGTATGAAAGACCGTGTGTGTTCGATGGTATCTATAACTATGCATATATATACGAATGTAAATATACCTAACCCTCAAGCATTTCGCTTCAGTTCGTTTTCTCTTTTTACCTATGGCTTCTCTTTTCTCTACCGGACAAACCCGTAATTTGTCTGAAGATGACCCACGTTTGATTTTTATCTGTAACGACTAACGGTCAACTTATATATATGAAATAACCGTCAATGCATGCGTGGGTTGGATCATTTTCCATATGAAACAATTGGAAAATAATTGAATATTTCAATTAATCAGATTTGTTTGATATTCTCCGGAAATATTTATTCTCATTTTGTTCTTTTATTCTGTCCGTTGCCAGAGAGATTGTACACTTATTGTACGGTATATAAAGAGTTCATCGTGCTGAGTTTAACGAACTCATATTTCTTTGTATATGTCGTATGTATATTGGAGGAAAAAAAATTCATCCACATTATGACATTAATTATTGACCTTTGTCAATAAGAAATTAACCTCCAATAATAAACTCAGTCCAACCTGTTCACTACGCAAGCAGTTTAATTTGTGTACTTTTTTTCAGGTTATCACACAAAGGGAGAACTCAGTATTTATCCAAGCGCATTATTTTATAATATGTGTGGGTGATGTGTGAGAAGTTCAGGGGTAAATGGGGATTCCGATGGGGAAAGATGAGAGAAAGTGATGGCATTACATTCACCTTTAATGCATCAACACTACTGTCTACACCATATGAATTATTTAACCATGTTTTGTTTTATGGTTGAATAATTGTAGAATATTGTAAAGGTATAGATGTAACCAGTTTGTATTGAAATGTCAATTTTTTTCCCCTGTGAAAAGTCACTCGAAACTTTGTGAAATCAATAGCCTCGTACATTCTTTTCATATATTCATACTCAATTGCACTCATTAGACTTCACTCGATTTATTTTCACGTATCCTCACACAATAAAATTCGTCAACTTGTTCTATTACAAATTCTCTCTTTGCATCCAAATACTTCTCATTACTCTTCATTATTGGTATTATTCTGATTTGTTATAATTGAATTTCTAGTTCACTTAAAATCGCATATGCTTATTGTCTAATAATTGATACTTTCGTTTCAGGTTTGCCAATTACTGAGCTATTCATCCCTATCATCATCCCGATAAAAGGCCAATGGGAACAATATGAAGTAAATGAACACTGAGTAACTGATTTGAAAATTCATGACAGCGAGTGAGATGGGGCGCAGTAGAATATGAAGAAAACGACTAGAATTTCACGGTACAAAAATCCTGACTATTTTTTCATCTCACGAAATTGTACCCGCACAAAAAACAATTGATCAGAACCATACAGGTTGTGATGAAAAAAATACAAGGAAATTATTCATCATTCCTACATACCATTCGTGCATATTTTCGTTCCCATGAGAAGCACCAATGAATATTGATGTTATTTTGAATGATGATATTCAGATGTAAAAAGAAAAACTACTTTACACTGTGAACTATTCTCTCGCAGGATCAAATCGTGACTGCGTCTATAAAGAAAGGTGCAACAACGCTATGAAAGGAGACACCCGCGTGCGGGGTGTACACTCTTGCAACAGCGCAGACGTAATAGATCGCGCGGGAGAATTCGAATGGAAATTCATGTAAAAGATGGAAGTGTCGTATTATCTCAAGACAAATATGAGATGAGAAAATCCCTTTTATTTCCTCCGGGGACATCCACGTTCTTCATTGCTGAGTCACGTTCATTCGTCACATTTTGTTATCACGCCCGCAAGCGATTGGAATATTTAATGCATGAACAACACAACTGTTGTTGTTATGAATGGAGTATACAAGGGAAGTGAGATTGATGAAACGCTTGATTGATTTTATCTTCAATCCCCCAAAGCGATTTTCTTTCTTTCCATCTTTAGCAGCCACGAATAAAATGATGAAAAAGGTCATGAGTTGCACGAGGTTAAAAAATGGACGACGCCATAAAAATCAGGATTCAATATCTTCTTCTATATATGGAATATATGCAGAAATATATCTATACAAAATGCTCTTCTCACACTCTGTAGAGTTATGTAGACCATACTGCACTCGAGTTGTTGACCTAGTGGCCTTATCCCATCCGAAGAATGCAGAAGTCCTCGTAGGAAATATGCATATACGAGAGAGGATAAATTCACCTGAGGCTCTAGATGAAATGAGGAGAAAAAAAGAATAACAAATTTTTAGACCCCCTTAAGTTTATACATGTTATCGAGTCAACACGATTGTGAATAACGGTCTTGTCACATAGAATTACGATGAACATTCTATGAAATGAATAATACAACTCTAAATTAGTGGAAAAAAATCACGTTTATTTATAATCGATGATATTGAATATTTATAGTTTGTATACAGGTCTTAATCAGGATGATTAATCTCAGGCGTCAAATTGGGTGAAAGAGAAGTGAGAATATACAGGAGCATAAATATTTTTTGACCTACGACCCGGAACTATCATATTTCGATCTCTCTTCCAACCACCTTCGGTGAAAGATCTTTCGATAGTGCACACCAACACATTAAGCTTCTGCTTCGCCTCTGACTTCTCATATGTATATATATAAACGTGTGGATATAATTCTCACTTTTTTTTATTCGCATTTGAAGCAGTGTAAAATCCACAATATTTGCTTACAAATACGCCAAGTTGAGTATGCGATTCACGTATGTGGCTCGCGTCGCTTTGGAAGCACGAAAAGAAAAAACAAATGGAGAAAACTGAAAAATATTCAAAGGCTCGTGCGATGAGTCAGAGAGGAGAATGTGCTAGCAATAAAATTGTATAAACATGTACAACGTACATGAATACATAGATACACATATAGGAGATATGTGAAGACATATCCCTTTGAGGTTAGTATTCTCTGACTTCCCTTTTCGTCTTTGTATCTCATTCTTCCTTTATATCTCTATGTATACTTGAGATAATGGACATGAATCGTGAAGTCTGGGGGTCATAGACAACAATAATGTTCACGTCAGGTGCTGTGGTACCACATATACCATGTACCGTTGGAGAAAGACCAAAGCCTGTTTGACGTGTTTAGAATATCCTCCATTTATTTTTATTTTTTCACATTCGTTGATTCAATTCAACATAAACAATCACAGTCAAATTATTTATTTATATTTTCATTCATCTGAATATGAAATTTATTCTGTTCTTTATAACAAATTTTTTTCTGGTTTCAGATGGAAAAAAAATATTTATCTAGGATCCTTTTTGTTGTACTGAGTCAATGAACCAACGAGCGATAATAATATTGTGTTTCCGGTGTGCAAACACAGACGTTGAGTACATATGAACGTATAAAAGTTAAAATACGAAATGCGCACAGGGTTAAGAAAAACAATAATAACAGAAGAAGGAGAGAAAAAAAAATTATACGGTCATGACACGTATGTACGTTCCGCTTGTATGTTCTGTGTATGTGCACGCACACGTCATACAGGCGGTGCACCACCCACCGGACGTTCACTACCACCTGGTATATGAGCCCCCCCTCTTGTTTTGTTTTCCAAATGCCCTCTGTTATTGAAAAGAATTTTTATTTGTGCTTGGACTTTATGGCACTTTGTGTACATACATTTTCTTGCTGCTTGTAGATGTACACGTTGATATCAGTGCATCAAACGTACATTTATAGTTGCCAGGTATACTTTTTGTTTCTGTAATTGACAATTGTCTTTGGCGATATTATTTCCACACAATTAAATGTACAGGAAAAAAACGTGACACTTCAAGTACATGGATTGAAAATTCTTGCATCAATGCAGCATTTTTCCTCATCCTTCCTGGGATGTGATGATGATGTTTACGCCTACGGGTTCACATTCGACGCGTATTTGTAATTTATATGTTGCAAATAAGTTGTTTCAATGTCGTTGATGCTGGTTGGTTGATTGTGAAGTTCAACGAAGCGTTTGTTTTCTTTTAATGACTTATACTTACTTTCATTTTCGTTTTGTCGTGGTAATTTCCCGTGAGTTGTATTTTATACAGAAACGTGCTCACTTGTGCGCATGTGAAACGCTTTATAAATTCCAGATTTACTTTGTATAAATATGTATAAATAATTTCTCTTCAGAAATAAAGAGGGGAGAAAAGATGATGAAAAAAAAATATATTTTAAAGATAAATATTTATGTTGTGTTTCACCTTTGTGTTGTTGATGGTCAGTGAATCGTAATCAGAGTCAACATAAAATATTGACTTCATCTCTTGATGTGGCCACATGATTGTGCATAAAGATTTCATCAGTTGTTCTCATCAATCGCACCTTAATCACAGTGCGCACAGATTAAAACACTCAAAATAACAGAGCTCTCATTGACTTTATCAATTGTTGAATAAAAACATGAAGAAATCAAGCGAATGTTGATTGGAAAACTTGACAGTTTTATCATAGAATAATTTGAATGAATTACACTCATACATATTTTTTTTTCCCCGATAAGAATGAAGGTGAAATGTATGGATATCCTCACGATTCGGTGGTGTTCAGAAAACTGAAAAGTAAATGTCTTTATCGCGTGTCCATGTGCTTGTGTGCAACTTCTCCCACTTATGTATTCTATCTACGCAATGTGTAGATATAAAATCCCCCTCTTTGGTCGCATGTCCCACGCGTACCAAAGCCGCACTATTTAATGGACAGTGTAAGGGGGGGGGGGTCTGTAATTTGTAATTCAAATTTATAAACATATATATGCACACATATCTATAAGAAAAAAAACATATCTATGCATGTGTGTGCATATTCATTTGGCGATGCGTTTGTTTTCTGATGACGTCTTGCAAGATGTCTGAATTTTTGCAAATCTAAATTATGACGCCATAAATAATTTACCTGATGAATGAGGAAAATACAAAATAAAATTTCCGCGTTCAATAGAATGTTTCTACATTTATTAAATCGAGTTTGACGATGAAAAATTGAACCATGGCAACTGTTGGATCACTTACCACACCACAGCCACATTTAATTCCAGGGTAAAGTCAGAATATAAATATTGACTAATGCTATAATTCTGCATATACGTTTCGTTTCCTGAGTTATCAACAACAACCTTCGTTAATGTTATCTATTGCGTGGTGGTTTGACGTAGGTATGCGGGCTTTTGTCCACAATATCGGTACAGGTGTGGTGAAACTTACGGCAATGTAACGCATAAACTTCTGTTGGATCCAACAATTCATCATGCTGAAACGCTGATTTTGTCAAATAAAGTCACTGATGACTATGAAGTTTGTACAGATATTAAAATGAACATCGCTAATGTTTTGCTGGCGCAATGATTGTTATCAATCCTACTATGAGAAATAATAATTGGATTTAAAAATATTTCATTTTTAAGGTGACCAGGCCACCTAAGAATGACATTGACATTGTCAGTGCGCGTTCGAAGAGACGTGATATTGTCTACCAATATCCGATGATACCGGGTTACCAGGGTAAGTGTAACCTGAGTTTTTTCACAAAAAATATTGCGTAAGAGTATTGATCCACCTAATTAGCTATAAAATTTCATCATTTCCATCCTAATTTGGGATTCATCAGGCTTTTTACCCAAACTTAATACACGAATGGGCCAAAGATTTTCAGTATCGGCCATCGAAGGCCTTGCTGAATTTGATCGTCAGCAGTTGAAAAATAAAGCGGCACTCAATCGATTACAGAGAGCGATGGCATTACAAGAAGGTCGTGGTGAGCCACGAAGTCTTGATGATCGTATGGTAAAGCAAATGTCGTAAAAAAACGATCACAGATAATAATTATTTGAATGTTTTTCTACTTTATATTTTTACTTCTACTTTTCAGCTACTTAAGAGCGAATATAAATTCCCATTACACGTCGTTCGACCAGAGTATGCAAAAATGATGAGTTGTATGGCGGTAGATGAGCCGTACGAAGTCCCAAGAGATCACTCACCTTCACCGTATTTTATGGACAATACCAATAAGCAGAAATACTTTGTCAGCGGTAGATATTTTAGTTATTTCTATATATGACCTACTTCGTGATTCGATTGCCAATTGGAATGTGGCAACTGTTTCGGGCTTCCGTCAATTGTCTCATTTTGCTATTTATTCTTGTTGTGCAATGAGATGTGTCGGAAAGAAATCTTTTGTTAGGGATTTTCTTACATACAGAAATTAGTTGGATTCATTCATCTCTTCGCATTATTGAGAATTTTTCACGTTGTAAAAATGGATACTGAACATCGTATGAGAAACAGTTTGATCCGGGAGAATGTTAGGAGTTGGTGTTTTTGCGTCATGAATGATACTTTCCTCTTCAATAATAATTCGATTTGACTGATGATTTTGTTTGTTATTAAGGATACACTGGACATATTCCTTATGGCTACTCTCATTTTGGAGCAACGCATGTACCCATGACTAATAGCGCACTATGTGAATTTACTACGAATTATCGTACACGTCAGAGCACTGAATGGGCGCCAGCCACAATATCCCGTCCAGATCCACCATATCTCATTCAACCGACGCAAATATACCACAAGCATGTGGGATTAATACCCAATTATCTCGGCCACATTCCCGGTGCTACTTTTAGATATGGTAAAACATTTGGTGCTGATACGAAAGATGCAAAGAGGTGGTTGCGTGGAGATTTTTCTATTTAAATATTTGATTTGATAAAAATATATGTATAAAAATATCATGATGTATACCTGAAATTACAAACATGATAATGATACAAATTGAATTATAATTTCGTTTTTGTTTGCTGAGACTTCCATTTGAGTAATATGTCTGCGGCTTTTTGTAAATTCTTATCTTCTTTTATAAAACAATACCGAACATTATCCTCAGCAAGGTGTTTATGTTCCTCACCATAAAATGCTGATGGTGGAATACCTTGAACACCAACATTTTTCGTCATCCATTTCGTGAATCTATAATCACGATATTTATCAGTTTCCGTGTCGAGTTGAATATTGTCTTCCAGGGCTTTCCAATTTGCGATCATAAAATATCCGCCTTCAGGTACCGTTGGTGACATACCAACATCAGCGAGGAATTTTGCCATATAGTCTCGTTTTGGTAATAATTCGAGAGCTAAACTGGTGAAATAACAATCAGGTTGGCCAAATTTTCTCAGTTCTTCCTCAAAAGCCATGGCCACGGCTTCTTGAAGTGTAGTTGCACAAGTGTAAACGCAATTCTGATGTACAACTTGTAAATTGTGGAGTAAATTAGCAGGACCATAAGCCCAACCTATTTTCCATCCAGTAACGCTGAATGTTTTACCAGCTGATCCAATTGTTATTGTCCGTTCATACATTCCTGGTAAAGTTGCTGCAAGAATCATGACTCATAAAATCAAGAATCTAAATGCAAAGAAAGCTTATTCCAATTCTCGCGGAGTTCATGCATTATTAAATACCGATTCTGATATGGCGCGCTGGTTGATAAACAATCCATTCGTAGACTTCATCAGAGATAACAAGGGTATTCCATTTCTTTGCCAAATTAGCTATAAATTCGAGTTCGTCCTGTGTGAACACTTTTCCAACTGGATTGTGTGGTGTATTGATAATAACTCCTTTAGTTTTAGAATTGAAGAGACCCTCCATTTCACTTCTATCAAAAACCCAATCGGCTGACGTTACGGCACCAGTAGTTTTTGTCTGTAAATTGATTATCATCAGCAAAACCAATATCATCAGTTGTGATTATCCACTATTCACAACTATTTCATAATACCGGTTTTAGAGCTATGAAGCGTGGAACACCACCGGCAGTACGAATCATGGGTTCATAACAATCAAAAAAAGGTTCAATGATGATCCATTCATCACCAGGTGCAGTGTGACCTTGCAAAGATGCATACAAGGCTTCATAGGCTCCAGTAGTAACGAGAACTTCCTTGTTTGGATCGATACTCCGATCGAGTAATTTGGAATACAATTTTGCGATAGCATTCACTAATCTTGGGTGACCCTGTGAATCGAAAATAATTCATACAATATTTAGCAGTAAGATAAAGTTACATATCGGTTGCGGAGATTCGCAAGTCACGCTATTGAATTTTTATCCATAATAAAACTTACGAAACCCCGGGTGTATTGATTAAGCAGTGGATTATCGCTAGAAGCAACGGCAATGAGAGCTTTCCGGACATGATCAACTGTGTGAAAGTCTGGAAAACCTTGACCAAGATTTAAGGGTTTATATTGCGCAGCAAGTTGGATATATTCGGTCCTAAACAACATGAAGCTCAGTTACTATCTTGAAATCGTTCAAAGATTCATTCAATATGCGATGACTGTCTATTTATATTTTGCTTTATACCAGACGGATTTATCATTTCCCACATATCTCTCTGGCAAATTAAACTTTGACATGATTGTTGATGAACAATAAATCGCTCTGAGATTGATGCCAGACAATTGACTGATATTTCTAAACAGTGACGAAGCTGGTAACATCTAAAATATGACGAATAAAATTCTTTACTGAAACATATGTACAATCGATTCCGGAATGTTACAAAGTTGCAGTAGATTAGTTGGAATTTTAGCTTACAGTCTGTAATTTCAACATGATACCACAAGAAAGTTACCTTAAAATCGTTTATCAGATACGATGAGAAATGCATAAATTATATCAATGCATAAATCATGCCATTATCAACAATAATAAAATGGAAAGTAGCGATTATGCATGTGTGTATGAATGTAAGGAACAAACTTACATAATGGAATTTCACTGACGATATAAATATTGATTGATGAATTGTTGGCGGGAAACTCAATTGAAATATGTAATAGTTGCCAAAAATGTCTCCATCAATGTTTACTATTTTTTTTTGTTCCGTCAATACGATGTCAACTGAGGATAGAAGTCAATTTGATTATGATAGCAATTATGAGTATAGCGCTCATAGCACATCACAACTGAACTCTCTTAACATTCACTACACATATGAGAAAAGTGAATGTATTACGGATATGATATATGAATTCTCTACATTACACTGTGTAATCTTGTGTGAATGATTGTGGTTTGGTTAGTATCAGCTGACTCTCATCAACACGTTCGCCATCTTTTATCATTGATTCACGTTATTGGTTGATGATAATACGGATGGAAAGGCCGCGAGAATCACTGGTTGTTAAGATGAGATTCATCGCATGAATTCCAGAAAAAATTTCTGCTGGCTTGGTCTAACTATCGTTAGACGATCGATATCAATGTTGCTTGGAATGAGATGAGTTCCCACGTACTCACTATAAATTGATAAGACGTATGCTTCTGTCACTTTTCGTTGATTATTTTAATTGTCTAAATTTATAAGAACGTTTATGATTTTCCCATTGTCGCCAATACAGGGAAAAGATTTAGGCGGATCACTTACCTTACCAAAATATTTTTTTCACCATTTCAAACTTTTTTCAAGATTAAGAACGCCATCTACCTGTTGTTCTTCTATGGCGCCAGCACTTCACATGTGCTCCAAAGTGCTGAACATAACAGAACATAACCTCAACGACCTAACTCCAGGCAAGAATTCATCTTTGATGTACATTTCTGATGAATGTCATCAAAAATATCATTTGCTAATGAATATCATATTTATCTAACGAACGTATAATCTCCATGTTTTTCAATTTCCGTAGACATATGAAGGTACGCGGATAACTTCTCTCGTATTATAACCTGTAAACATTTGGATCAACAATGTTGATCGAGCCGGTATTATCGAACACTTCACCAGATTTTGGGAAACCACCGGAAAAGTCGAATCCCGTAAGTGAATTTTCACTTGATCATTCCATGGCTTTCCTAACTTGACAATAACTCCATATTTCGATTGCAGCTATTACAAACGCTAGGGACTCCTCATATAGATTCATTCAATTACATGTTGGATGATGGTCTCGCAGAATGCCTAAAAGATATTATACCAGTTCATCTAACACTTGCGAATAATGACAAAGTGATATTATGGGTGGAAGATGCAACGATTCACCAACCAACAGTCCCAAGTGGTTCTATTGGTGTGAAAAATCATAAAATTTATCCGACAGAATGTAGACAAAGAGGTGCAACATATAAAGGTAAATTCATTGTCAAATTGGGCTGGTCGATCAATGGAAGACAGCAGGAACAAATTGAGAAAGATCTCGGTGATGTACCGATCATGGTTAGATCAAATAGATGTCATCTGAATAAAATGAGCCCAGCAGATTTAGTTGCACACGGTGAACATGAACAAGAATGGGGTGGATATTTTCTTGTTAAGGGTCACGAAAGATTGATCCGTATGTTACTGATGACACGTAGAAATTATCCGATCGCAATCAGAAGATCAGGATGGAAAGCACGTGGTGTACTTTTCAGTGATCTCGGTTTGTTAATTAGATGTGCGCGTGATGATAACACAGCTACGAACAATACATTACATTACGTCTCTGATGGAACTGCAAAATTGATGTTTACACATAAAAAAATTTTGTATTATGTTCCGATTATCCTGATGCTGAAATGTATTCTGGACGTTACTGATAAATACATCTATGATGCGTTAATTGCTGGATGTGAAGATGATTTGTATTACAAAGGATGTATCTTGAATATGTTGAGATCCGTGCATGAAGAAAATTTGCATTCATATCATCAATGCCGGAGTTATGTCGGTCGAATGTTCCGAGTACGATTGTATGAATTGCCACAAGAGACTACCAACGAAGAAGTGTGTGATTTCATTATAGATAAGTGCATCCTCATACATTTGGACAATCCGCGAGACAAATTCAATCTTCTTGTTTATATGACACGTAAATTATTCAGTGTGGCTAATGAAAAATGTGCAATTGAGGGTGCTGACGCTGTGATGATGCAGGAATGTCTCTTGGGTGGACATCTTTACCTTCAAGTTTTAAAAGAAAAGATGTACACGTGGCTGACTATACTCAGAATGGTAATTCTGAAACGTGCGAAGAACGTCGGCAATAGATTTTCCTTGACCGTGCAAGAAATGTTAACGGCATTGAAACAAACCGGCACATTTGAAAGTCAAATGGAAAATTTTTTAGCCACAGGAAATATAAAATCCTCTACGGGACTTGGATTGATGCAAAGTAGTGGTTTGACAATTGTCGCAGAAAATATTAACAGAATGCGATACATGAGCCACTTCCGAGCTATTCACAGAGGTTCATTCTTCCAAGAAATGAGAACTACTGAAGCTAGACAACTTCTGCCGGATGCTTGGGGCTTCATCTGTCCCGTCCATACCCCAGACGGTGCTCCATGTGGTTTACTAAATCATCTTGCAATGAATTGTTTCATCACCAAACATCCCAAGCCCCATTTGAAAGCTTCAGTTGTACCAGTATTGGTTGAAATGGGTATGTTACCAATGTCAATTGCTGATAATTGGAAAAATTCGTACACAGTAATGCTCGATGGTAAAATTATTGGCTTGATCGAAGATGAATTAGTTCCTCGCATAGCAAACCGACTACGCATATTGAAAATTGAAGGCGAGAGAGTGCCTGATACTTTAGAAATTGTTGTAGTACCGAAGAAAAATGCACCGATGCAGTATCCTGGAGTGTTTCTGTTTACTGGACCAGCGCGAATGATGAGACCGGTGATAAACTTGGCAGTGAATAAAGTAGAATTCATTGGTACATTCGAACAAGTGTATATGGACATCTGCATAGTGGCATCAGAGGCTCATGAAAAAACCACTCATAAAGAACTTGGTAAAACCGCATTTCTCAGTAATTTAGCTTGTCTCATTCCCATGCCTGATTGTAATCAAAGTCCAAGAAATATGTATCAATGTCAAATGGGTAAACAAACAATGGGAACGCCATGTCATACATGGCAACTACAATCAGAGACGAAATTGTACAGATTGCAAACGCCAACTACACCTCTATTTCGACCTGTGCATCATGATAATATAAATCTGGATGATTTCGCTATGGGAACGAATGCTATTGTTGCAGTCATCTCTTATACCGGATATGATATGGAGGACGCAATGATTATCAATAAATCAGCGTATGAACGTGGTTTTGCCCATGGTATGATTTACAAATCCGAGTTTGTTGATTTGAAGGACGCTAAAAGTTATTTTATACGTCATCCTGACAAACCAGAACTGTGCGTAAGTTTAGACGCTGACGGATTCCCATATGTTGGTTCAATTTTAACCACTGGAGTTCCTTATTATAGTATGTACGATGCTGAGACTGGAAATTATGTTATTGGAAGATATAAAGGAAAAGAAGACGCTTATGTGGATAATGTTAGATTATGTGGCACGTTACAGAGTCATATACCTAGAAGAGTTTGTATTACGTTGCGAATATCGAGAAATCCAAGTGTCGGTGATAAATTCGCGTCGCGTGCTGGACAAAAAGGTATTTGTTCACAAAAATGGCCAGCTGAAGATTTACCATTCACTGAAACTGGATTAATACCCGATATTGTATTCAATCCTCATGGTTTCCCAAGTCGGATGACAATTGCTATGATGATTGAAGTGATGGCAGGCAAATCTGGCGCAGTACACGGTTTAGTTCATGATGCAACACCATTTAGATTCAATGAAAAACATACAGCAGTTGATTATTTTGGAAAACTATTGGAAATCGGTGGATACAATTATTACGGAACAGAGAAAATGTATTCAGGCATTGATGGACGTGAAATGACTGCAGAAATATTTTTCGGTGTCGTACATTATCAGAGACTTCGGCACATGGTGTCAGATAAATGGCAAGTAAGAAGTACTGGACCGATTGATGTGCTTACACGGCAACCTATCAAAGGAAGACGAAGAGGCGGTGGTGTAAGATTCGGTGAAATGGAACGTGATTCGTTGATTTCGCATGGTTGTGCATTTTTACTTCAAGATCGATTGTTTCATTGCTCAGATAAGACATCAACAATGGTTTGTCGGAAATGTGGAACTTTGATCGGGCCGTCGATGGAACTTGTCAGAAGTCGTACAGTATTGGAGAATCGCCGACGATGTCGATTATGCAATACTGACGATAATGTTAGTGAAATTGATATACCATACATTTTCCGATATCTTGTGACGCAACTTGCTGCGTGTAATATAAACATCAAACTCGATTTTACGGAAACCTGATGGAGACAAATGTTTTCTTATTTTGTAACATGATGAAATTAATAAATTTTCTTATTATAAAAGATGTGTCACCAAACATTTCATCGCCCATGAAAATACTAAGATACCATGTCGAAGGAAACGATTTGGTTATGGTTCCTAAATGCTTCAGTTACAATCGACAATGAATAAATCTTCTTCAATAGATATTGAATCATTCCGCGCATGAAGAGAAAGGAAAGTACTATAGCTTGATACAATATAACATTTTATTTCTCACATTAATACTTAGCAAACGGCTTCATATTCAATCCGTGTTTCAAACTACTTACAACGGGCAATACATATTATCATCGATCAATTAATATAATATTTTGAGTCACCATTATTCACACAACTTTAGCGTGACACATTTGCATTTTTTATTTTCTCTGTGCGTCTCAAACGCCAAAAAATATCTACACATTATTCTGGTTCTTATTTACACATAATTTCAATTCATTATGGGATTTTGTTTTAATTCCATCGATTTTGTGAGGTGGAATGAAATTCCATTTCCACCCTTACTTCTTTATTCACTGAAACGAGAATCCGATCGTCGCTTCAAGCTACTATAGAACAGTGGAATGTAACCATCGAATTATGATAAAAACGGAGGAAGATTAGAGCCAGGAATAACTTGAAAAGACAAATAGCAATTTTTGTTTCGTTTTCCGCCTGTTGCGGTGGTTGATTCTCATACCCATGTCACAACTAATGTTAATAATTTTACGCTTTAGCAGGAACTTGTGTACCAGACGCGCCAGTACTTCCCGTTTGTTCTTTTTCTAGTTGTTTGCCCAAATATTCCCAATTGTGGACCATCAACTTTTGAACAGCTATCAAAGCTTCATAGCGCACGTTAGGATCTTCATGGCCTAGAAGCTGCATCACTCTTTGTTTGCCTCCAAGTTGCTCGATTACATGTTTGCCACGTGGATAATGTCGTACATACTCGCCAATATCAAATGATGCGACACTCAGAACCAACGGATCTTTGCTAGTCTCAAGCAAATGAACAAGAATACGAAGTAATTCGTAATTTTTCTCATTCAAACGACTGGCATTTTCTCGCCAAAATTTACTCGACTTGTGAACTGGTGACCATTCCAAACGACCAGATTTCACTTGCGTAGAATATTCATCAAATGAACTCAAATCTTGAACTGAAAGTTGGAGACGATCGTTCAAGAATTCGATATCTTCAGTGATATCCTCATCATCAAATTTACGTTGACAGAGAATTGATAATTGTTTCAATACTTTGCATTGAACCATAGCAATGCAGTGCTCCTTAGCGACTTGTTTGTCCTCAACTTTTTCGATAAGATTCTAAAAGAAGCGAGAAATATTATTGTTAATATATCACATTCAATGACGGAGATACTTCGGTAGTAATTCAATAATCCGTACTCTGAAAACTGCGAGAATGATGCGAGTCACTTTCTCCTTGACTGAGTCACTCAGAATATCGGCAAGTATGGGGATGACGTTGAATCTAAAAAAACGGAACCACAATTGAATTACCAACTGGTTTGGCAACTAGGAAGAAGGATATCAATAGATCATAATTTACTTGTTCATTTTTTCTGCGAGAAGTGGGTTGAAAGTGAGTACCCATAGACAGAAAATTAATTGGTATTGTACTTGGAAGTTGACACGTCCTGAGAGAACACTTAGCAGTGTGGAAATACCATCCACAGAAACAAATGCGAAACGATATTCGTCGATACGCAACATCATTTGTAAACACCGTGCGACTGATTGGATATAATCGTTGTTCTAGTTTAGAGGAAATAAAACAACCAGAGTCAATAAATGAATAGTTGAATAATCTCGAATATCACATGAAATTTGGTTGTTTGGAGTTAAAAATTTTCGAGGAGTTCACATGCAAGGAATATTAGTAGCGGAAATCACCATTAACATAATAAACCTAAAATACAATCGAATTTATATCTGACTTCAATTTTCTCTACAATTTCTTATGACTTGTTATTACTGAACCAACCGGACTGGGTATTTCTTGGAGCAGAGTTGATTCTCCGGACTCAGTAGAATTGACATCTTGTACCACTTCGGCATGCATGTTTGACTCCTGAACAGTTTCAAACTAAAAATCCCACTTGATTTGATTCGTCTATTCCGAGTTTACATTAAAGAGAACTTACGTACGACACCAAACCGCGAACCCGCCAAAGCATTAGCACAGTTAGATTTGAGTTTTTTCCACTGCCATTTTTGTACGACACAACGATTACTCATAGTTTTTGAGTCAACTTAAATATTATATGGAACTGTTAATGATGAAGAATGAGAACTTCGCTGATTAGCAACCGACTCCATTAAATACCCAGCTGATTTTTGATGTAAGTATGATGCGATTATGTTATGAATGTTTTTTGGTTATGATGAAGCAGTGAAGCATCTACATAAGAAGCATCAATGAACGAAAACAATTCTAAGAGATCTATTTCAAACTAACACAAATAAAATAAACTGATAAATATTCTGGAACAAATAATAGAGTTATTTGGTTCAAGAAAAAGCAACAAAATAATTGAGATAATAACAATTAAATACTCAATGAATAGAGAAGTCGTATTCTCATTCCGTCAAACTTACGCTCATTTTCAACTGATCCTTCAACCAAGTTAAATAAAATTGGAGATCTGTTTTCTCCATGAGGACATGGCTCCAACATGCAAGCTTCGCAATAATCCTGGAGGTCATATTCATAATAAATCTGTCCTGTCTATTCAGCAAGTTAAGGAATGGTCCCCAAACTGACTCACGTTTGCGAGTTGAATGATCACGAAATATTTCAACCCGACTCCGATCTTCCTGCAAAGTAAAGTTGTAATCAGAAGAATAGAAAATCGTAGAAATATCAAAAGATTTCTCATACCTGTAGCATGTCATCAATCATCGTGAGAATGTATTGAATCGTTTGATCTTTCGAAACATGCCCCAATAAATTCAAAAAAGTTTTAGCAGCTTGATTGGGATTTTGTTTCAACTTTGCCTCTCTTGAGGCGGCATCGCTCGTATCGAAAGCTACAATGAAATCATAGTCTTCTTGGGAAATCATTTGGGATCTAGATTGTAAACAGAAAACAATGAATGAATGTTTGATCATTGTCATTCAGTACAGATGAATAGGATACGTAGTAAGATTTAGCTCAAACTTCCAACATCTCTCCCATAAAGTAACGTTCCTCAATGAACAATTTTTTATGTAGACAGTATTCTACTGAAGAACGAAATCCATCTGAGCCGGAGTGACATGAATAATGTCAATTTCACTATGTTGATATCTTACCCACCCTCAAAACGGTATTTTATTTTTACAACAAACTGAGATGATGAATTCTATAGATCAATGAATAGCTCATCATAAAGACGTGATATTTCGACACAGAATCTGAATCTTCAGTCGAGTGACACTGAATTTCACCTAGTTGTCAATAGCCTGTCGCTCACTGTAAGAATAAAGTGTCTTCATCCTCTAAATACTCACTGAAGGTATGATTGCCAATTAATATGCTGATTTCTAATATCTGCAGCTTGTTGTTGTAAAACACTAGTGGCTGCCAACATATCTGTTAAATAAAATAAATAATTATAGATTTTTATTTGAAATAGAATAAACCGAAAATGTTGTTGACATCACGTGACATCAGTAATTTTCAGCATGAATTGAAGTTTTTAAATAAACGATGATAATTTTGGAATATAGTGGGAGTGGCAGTGTCAGGTGAAAATGATAAAAACATATCTGTTCAGGAATAATTACCATGTTTTTCTTCTGGCAATGCCGGGATCATTTGATTTATATTTGCGCGATCCGCCATTTTGTGAATGGTATCACAATTTCCTCGTTAATTTTTTAGAGGAATCAATTCGCCTTTTAGGCGTATCAATGTAATTTTATTTTCGAAACACTGAGAAACTTATTTGATCCTAGTACTTCTCACGTTCAGCTGTTCGATCACAAGACTCCAATGAGTTTATCTTACCACAACGATGAGAAAAATTGTCTCTGACATCTAGGGAAATGTTGATGTGGATGGTGATTTTTTTAAGAGGGCGTGACTTTGGAAACATACTGAGCGCATGCGTCCTGTTCATAGACCGACATTTGGATTAAAGTTTCATCGTTGAAATATTTGAAATTTACGCGTTTGCCATATTGAATTTCTCAAATGGAAATATTTCAATAAATCACATGAAAGAGAGGGAGAATTTGATTTCAAAATTGATTTGCAGGTAATTCAATTGAGGTATCCATTTCTTTAATATTATTTATGGCGAGATATTAACAGATATAAATATTCTCAGGAAATTAACAATCTGTAGGAAAAAGTGAACTCCAACGTTGATATTTTATTCTATTCAAGTACAGTCATTCATCATCGAATGTGATATATGTCTAGATTCATTTCAGTATCTTGTTGGGAATCAACATGAAATTGATAATTAGTATGGTGGGGATTTGGAAAAGATGAATTTGGATATCCAAATGTGAATAGAGAGGAAGGAAACCGAATGAAATGATAATTAATATTCGCAGGCGAACGGATATGAAGACTTAGATTTGTAAAAGGTGATTTATTTTGCAATGAAAATTCGTATGTATGTATAAAACTACATTCTATGAATCGTATGCAAACGATCATGTATGTCGCTCACCATTGGAGTATGCAGAATTAAATTTCGTATAAATGTAGTGAATGATTATGGTTCATGGTGGTAATTTTTCTTCCTCTTCTGGTTCGACAATTAACGATTCTTTTTGATTTTTTCGTCAATGAATCGAATGGATGTGTTTTGAATGTTCGTGTTCATTTCATGCTGTGTTGTATCATTTGAGTTATATCGATATGAGAAATACTATACGTGAGTATGTGTATGTAGAAAATATTATTACTATTATGGGATATTTGTCCATTAAATATTACACTGATTTTTTCTTTCCTTGATCTTAAATTGTATGAAGGTATGCTTACTAATTTTATAGTGATATTTATAAATGGATTTATGTTTACATGAATTGTCAGTACAGTCCGTCGTATTTAAGCTCTTCGAATATCGAATATTATGATTTTTCATTATTGTTGATACACACACGGTGTTTTATTCTCATACATCAAAAATATTGTCATCCATTGGCAAATATTTTTTACACGCCACATACAATATATATTCATATAAAAAATTTTGAATTGTTTTTTTCTAAACTTGTATGAAAGAGAGAAAAAAAAATAAAATGTTACGGGGTACACTCAAACTAAAATTTATAAAAAGAAATCCAAAGAATCAGGTTATGTTCACTTCTCTGAGAGCATTATAAACAAATTCGATAGACTTATTTCAAACTTTTTTTTCTGACATTAAAAGAAAAATGATTTTTGTTAACACGAATTGCAAATATATAATTAATTTTATATTAAAAATGATGTAGAAATAACTATGTTATCAAATATAAACATATAGAATAGTCACTTTTTTTAACAGGCAAATATCTTTCTACAAGATATTCTTCTTTCACCTTATACATATCATCTCTATATTTTTATTCATTGACATTCAATGAATTTGTTGATTGTAAAAAGTACGGTCACCTATATATACTTATGTTTGTTTTACAATAATCACCATCACATTCATTCAGCACAATGAAAACAAAAAGAAAATTAATGGAAGTGTTGGCATATTCATAATTGATGTTCTTGTCTCCTCACTTGTTCACATTTCATCTTCGAGTTCCCTCATGTTTATGTACATCCCATCGTTCGCTTCACAACTATTACATAACAATACACACTCACATTCAACATACAAATTACCAATTTATCAGGAATTCACAATCAGAAATACTGGATCTTTTCTTTCAAGTTTTCATTCATTTAAGTATCAACGTCAAAAATCATTTTCTTTACTCCTCAATGTAAAGAGTTTCGTGGTGGTCATTTATCTTTCATTCAAGCTCAAAGTTGTGGTTTCTAAATTCTCATTACAAAATAAATTTTACAACTTTTCTTCTATTCGACAACTAAAAAACAATTTTTTTGTTTACGTCTTTATACATATAAATGCATAAATTCATGGAAGAATTTCTCTCGTTTGTTAATCATTTTGTTACATTTCGTCGCAATAGATGGAACGTATAGTTTTTCATACAATATGTCCATGCCTAGATGTAATTCCAAGAAAAAAAAAATTTTAAAAAAGTATCGCCAGCGTTACTACTAGAAACCTCTACACTTTCTCTTTCACCGCTTCGTTTGTTCAGAATATCCTTATTTATTTAATTCATTTAGTTTCGTTTTAATGCACATTCTCCCTCTTCCATTGTATTTATGCATAATTGTTTTTCAAATAATTTCATCAACAATATGCGCATGGTCTCACTGAATAGATCAAATGTAACATCAAACATACAATGAAAGAAGAAGAAAAAGGTTTCACACATCACATCCTTGCATATTTTCTTTTTCTCACACGCTCTCCTACAGACGCAGTCTTTTTCTTGGGACATACATAGGTATTTAACTGCATAAACGTTTTATCAAAAAAGTTTATTAATCACTAGCAGAGTCCCGCGACGACATCGGTGGAAATGCCGTGCGAGCTTAAAAGGCCAACAACACACACGCTTGACGCGTATCACACACGATACGCCGCGCGTGAAATATATATAGACACCACTACGCAATATAAAAAGATATGCAACCAACACGACCATTATATATATTGTGCTTTCATACTATTTTCATGCATACTCTTCATCTAAACTGGTCGTTCGTTAGCGCGCTAAGCACGCCCATAGATTATATTTTAATTCCTAAAATAAAAAGATTTTTTTAATTGTATATGCCAACATGAAAAAAAAATTCAATTTTTTTTTGCCAAGGCAGAATGATACATGAACGGAGGACAGATGTATGTAAATGTGAGTTTGTTAGTGTTTCGTGTTGTGTTTTGCGACATAAATTGGGAAATGACATGAACGAGAGAGATTTTATCAATCCATTGTTTTACTTCATCTCTTTTGTTTTAATTATCATTTTTTTTTGTTCACTGGCACCTCGGGCGAAGGCACGCGGCTACATAAAAACTATTTAGATTCATATATAATAAGCATTCTATAAGGAAGGAATTCTCGTCTCAATTCACTCCTTTCATTTTTCTTCCTTGTGTTAAAATTATTTTTTTTTTTTTCACGTTTGTCTGTTTGTTTTGTTAAGTACATTTTTGTTACCGGGACACGAGACATTATTCTTTTGTTTTTGTCTTTAAGTAAATATCAACCAAAAATAAAAGAACAGTACGAAATACTGGTAATTTACCATAAGAAATATATTCATTTCTGCACATAATATTTTTCTAACCTCAAAAAGAAAAAAATAGTACATTCGACTGTATTGAATTTTCCGCCATCAGAATCTCTCTTTTATAAATTGGCGGAATTCATTCACCATCATAATCATCACCATTAAATTTTTATCGTTTATAATTGTAATGATTTTTCATTTTTCTCTTGATTTTTCGTGCGTTCGATACTCATCCGAGTCTACAGGCCTCTAATAAATTCAGTCTCTCTTGCACCAAAACGCACGTTTGGACGCTACAACAACAATAATGTATAAACCGAGTTAGGCCCTATCGCAATAAAAACTGCTATAATATATATAGATATAATATATCAAGGCAGGAATGCAAGCCCCCTTATTTATTTTTTTCATCTCCGAATGGAAGCATTTTGATAGAAACAAAAATATGTATATATTTTTTTGTAAT
>JABMBR010004477.1:0-24688 GCA_018881525.1 Meteorus sp. PSUC_FEM 10030008
TATATATATAGAATTGCAGAAGTTGTCAGCGATAAATAAAAGTAATTCAACTTGGGAACATGATGCAATGAGTTCTTAAATTTATAATTAATCATAACAATTCATTGAAATGAATATTATTTGATCGATTCTGAAGGAAAATTTTTTTCCATCTGCGAACACACCACTATCGTCATGAAATTACCGTGAACTGTCCTAATTATAAATAAGTCTTAGAAAATAATTTGCAACGCATTCTCACATGCATCTTCACACTCTCTGCTTCTTCTTTGGTATAGTCATACGTAACTATAGTAATAGTAGAACAAATAGAAATTAACGAAGATTGTCATGATTTGTTTTCACATTTTATGAATCGTGCTCTAACGATTTTTATGTGTGAGTTTCGATCGTGGTGAAAAAGTTGTCATCATAGAAGTCGCTGTGACGCATACCACGCATAACTATATAAATTGAAGTGACTAAGCTGATGAGGAGAAAATAGATAATTTTAACAGAATAGTCAAATCAAATTTTTGTGTGTTAATTTTCGAGGTGGTGTCGACCAACAAATCCTATAATTGTTAATTAAGAATTATTTGTTCTTTTCACCTATTTTTTTTTATAATATAACGAATTGTCGTTCTCGTTCTCACTGCAGTACGAGTGGAATTTCATAAACAAATTTATGTGATATCTTTCCGATTAACATGAACCCCATGATGCCTTCTGATATGAGTATACATATTCGATGATTGTCGATCACGTTTTGGACAATACGGACATCGGAATCTTGGCTCCATACCACACTCATATCTATAGTGTTTTGTCATATTCGAATGTCGTCTGTAACCTCTGTGGCATTTTGGACAGTAATACTTCTTGTCTGTCGAAACGTATTTACGTCGTCGGACTGAAAAAAATGAAATGCAAATGTACATTAGCTTGATGTTGAATTTTCTAGTCTCAATTGTTATTAATAATTTTTGTTTCAGTTTCAATAAAAAAACAAGAGAGAGCGACAAACAGTCAGAGAAAAAGATAATGAGACAAAAATGAATGATAAAAGAGATGAAGATCCAGTGAGTGTCGTACATGCATTAATGTTACATCGATTTTGTTAAAAATTCCGAATTGGTGGATTTACTGATGTAAATCCCACCGTATGATCAATGACATATCAATCCCCTGTTGCTCCTCATGTTAGGTAACCAACGAAACGAATCCTGAAAATATGAAAGAAAAAACAATTAAAACGATACAGTAGAGATATTATTTCACTTCAATTCACCATTTTATCTTCCAAGTTGAACTTCCATTGTTGGTTACTTCAAATGTCGAATCTTCACGATGATGTCACATAATATATATATATATATATTGACATTCAATTTCAATAGATTTATAATTTTTTTTTATTAATATCGATTCAGTAATTTTATTGAACAATTTCCGGGTCAAATTGAAGTACACTGGCTCTACATTCGTATTCAACCCTCACGTATTTACCTCCAAGTTTATACCTTCTCTCGGATAATACATCACGGTATCTTTAGTCATATTTTCAAAATATGTTTTTAGTGGAGAAAAATTCGATCTGGTTTGAAACACGGCATCTGTTTATGTACTCGTCGCACATGTTTATAAACATTAGAACTATACTTGGATCCATAATCGCAGTAGGTACATCGAAAACGGGTTTCATGAATGCCGCAATGCGATTGAAAGTGGCGCAGCATACAATCCTTCGACAGGAAACTGTGTGTACACCTTGGACATCGAAACCATCCATCGATTGAATTGCATCCTCCTGAAAAAAGTGACAATTATAATTAGAAATAACATTATGAGAAGAATAAAGAAATTAATTCCCACGTGAGTAACATCCCATAGGCTGTTCAAAATAATTTCTGAAATGAGTAGCAAGAAGCAAAACACAATAAAACAATAAACCAAGGAATTAAATATGTAATTTTTGCATATTTATATATATGTGTGTGTATGTGTATATAACCATGTGAGGTTTGTGTCCGATGTAAATCGAGTGTGTAATTGAATGGTAGTGTGAATGAAAAATAACAATCGTGAAACGCAAAGCCCCACATGCGTTAAGTCACAACTCGTCAAATATCACAATTTCATTCGTGAGAAAAATCGTTTCTCCTGATGCTTATTTACGACTTCATTCATTCACTGATGTTCATATGAAATAAACACAATGTAACAATTTTTATGATTAATCGTCAATATCATACGTGACAATCTTTCTTCATCGTATCACTGAGCTCAAAGTGACTTCCAAAGTATGAACCTATCAACACAGAAACAAAAAGACATACGAAGACATTCCGCTCTAAATGCTATAAACATTGATGTAATTTCCTTGGAACATTGATGTTTCTGTTGAAAATCCTAATAAATGGCGAAGTTGATGACAATATGTGACACGCAACTGTATGGGAATGGTTCTTCATGATGATGTAATATTCACCCCTCCAACTCCTCATCTATTCGTTTACATTGAAAATTCCAATTCATTATCAAACTTTATTCACATATATATACAAACATCCGGAATTCCTGAATTACAGTATGAAAATAATAAAATCTCAAAAGTTTATGTAAATGTCTAGAAGAGGATGAAAAATATTGTCAATAAAGTTTCACCAGTGTCACAGCATCATTCGGATGTACTGATCTAATGTGTTGATAAATATTTGATGTTTTTTTGCTGCATAAGTGACAATAAGGACATTTGAATCGTGGTGCTTTACCACATTCGTATCTGTAATGACCAAGCATTGTGTCTCTGCGACCATAGCCATTATTACAATTTGGACAATGATATTTCCCCGTAATGGAATTGAATAACGCGGAATTCTTCTTCCATTTCCCTTGACAATCTGTGTCATCGTGTGTGTTAGAAGACTTGGCACCTGAAAATGAAATCAATTGTTCGATCAGTTTCTAATTTTAGAATTTTTAATAATAACAAAAGCAAATCATGCCACGAAAACAATATTAATTGAAAATAAACAAGAGAAGATAAACAGAACATCGAGAGTAATCGAACAGATATCGCCTAAGAAATAGCAGCATTGCATCTTCATATGGCGAAATATATATTTATTTTCTTCGAAATTATCCGCTATGGCATTATATGACCAATATACAAAGTCTTTTTTCGCGTCCTCTCCAGTGTTTATAAATCAACGAAAATTCATAACGATTCATTATTGTAACAATTTTGTCGAGTCTTTTGTTTTTCACGGTAAAACAGTACAAGTTACTGGTTCACTGGGATGTTTTCTCTTTATATGATCTTGGATGTTGAATTTTTTCTTGCTGAGTTTGCCACAATAGGGACATTGAAATCTCGGTGGTTTGTCGCAGTCATACTTGTAGTGAGAGGTAACTGCACTCTTTGTCGAGTATGTCTTCAAACATTTTGGACAGCTATATCGTTCACTTTGCAGTGATGTATGGTAGTCTTCCCTTGGATATTTAAGTGAATACCAGGACATCGGTGGCATTCGAAGATAACCTGAAAAATATACGAAATCATTGTTAGCGCACTATTATTCTTTCTATATACAAATTGGTGATAGCTATGGAATATTTTCGACCTAGCCCCAATATTTACACTAAAAACACGAAGATATATTACATCAAAGGTTTATTTTCCCAGAAAACAAAGTGCAAATGATAGCGTACAAATTTTATGGAAATGATTATACGTTGAAGTTAAAAAAGGAAATAAGATTGATTCGTTCTTGAAAATATCTTAAATTGGACTCCATGAATGTTAGCATTTTATGTTGAATACCTGTAAGAAAAATCAATAACCAGAAGAATTCAATGCATTCCTTGTTCAGGAAGAATTCAAAATCGTTTAAGCTCTTAATGATGTGAATCCGTCTACACTAAATTGAGCATAAGAACACTCTGACCCTTGTGTTTTTTCTGCACATGCCGAATCATGTTGGCTTTCCACTTAGCGCGGTATGTACAATAAGCGCACATGAATCGTGGCTTCTTATCACATTCATGTTTCATATGTCTCTGAAGAGAACAACGCCATGTAAATGTTTTCGGACAGTTAGCACAAGCATAAACTCCAGTATGCTGTTGATTGTCACATAGCAACCTCATGTTCACACGTTTCAGTCGTCTTTGATTGAACATAGCAGCCAATGCCGGATGTAGGCCTGTGGGCAAATAAAATATTTATGAAATGATCGAACAGTATTGCGAGGTAAATGATGAACATAGAGGTTATTCACATGAAAATTAAGATTGTTGAGTAATCACATGGCATCATAATAGATTGAAAGAAAAATTATTGCCAACTGCAAACATTACGTCTATTTGTAACTAAAAGATACTCATGTCTGAGTGTTTATTCAATTTAATATACATTTAGCAATAAAAATAAAAAACAACTGTTCCGTACAGCGAACCATCAACCAAACATTATAATTGCTTCTTCTTCTTAGTATCATTAGCAGCAATACCCACTATTTTATTATCAATGATATCAATTGCGTATGTTTGGCAATTCACATGGCGCGTACGTATATGTTGAGTAACATTTGATGTTCTCTTGTAATATAATTCACAATAGGGACACTTGAATCTTGGCTGTTGTCCGCACTCATATCTGAGATGCCTGGTGAGACTGTAGTTGTGGCTGAATGAGCTGCCACACAAGTTGGGACAAACAAATCGTTTGGTTGCCATTGCTAGTTCATTCGAGCCGTTCTTGGACTGGATAAAGAGATAATCTTGGTTTGGTATCGATGACAGTGGATCACTAAAGAAGCCTGGAAAAAAAGTACACATACAGCATTAGACAAAAAATCATGGATTTATCATGTATCTTAACTTGTATTGAATTGTACGTATCATATTTCATTCAACGTGATATCAATTATTGAGTAAATAATTTCTACCCATGCCTTGTACCATATACATTTTCCACCAGACAAAAAATAATAGTGCGATACGATGGTTTATGATATATAAACCAGAGTAAATAGTCCTTTCTTCTATCGTTTTATTTTAATCGCATTTAAACATAACGTTTTCTTTCCTACTGCTTTTGCATAATTGGTATAATTTACATTGGCTATTCAGCGTTTTATTTCAGCCATTTAATATTAAGAACTGATGAATATCCATCCGCTTCTCTTTCATTTATTCCATTGTTTTCTTGGTTTATATTCTCCAAGAATATCTACAAAATATGCCTTGCGATCAGCATGGATTCTTCGTACGTGTCCCATTATATTTCCCGCCCGCTTCGACATCCAACCACAGTACGGACATTTGAACCTTGGTGCTACACCACACTCATACTTGAGATGATTTTTCAATGTGAAGTCTCGACTGTAGACTGACGAACAATTTGGACAGGGATATTTACAGGTTGATGCCACTGAAGTGTGATCCTGTACAGTTGAATATTTTGAAATTTTCTTAGTCACTGAAACAAATAAACGGCATGCCGCAAATATTATAATTTAATCTGTTCTCCTCTCTTAATGTTCCTGTCAATGATATCATGCATTGTTTCTCCTTTTTTTTTTACTACATCAAAGTATATTCGAATGATCCATAATATTCCTGAATTTCATTTCTATGTTGGTTTTTTCGTCCCACTTATTCCGGTCATTTTCTAAATGAAACAGAAAGAAATCAAACCACAATGATAAGAGAAAAAATGACAATAGGGAACATTGACGATAAAAATTTATCATTGAAGCATTGTCCAAACTGTATTGTCGAAACCAAAATACACTTCGAGAGAAAATAAATTTAAAAATGTTCTATCATTGGGTTTTTGTAGATATTTCAATTATTCGAAAAGACCTTGACACAGCAATTGCAACATAGGAAGGAATCAATAATCTATTTGTGATCGATAGAACTTAGACACTTGTAGTTCAACTTTTTATTGGTGACGTAGGGTCTAGATATATCACATCGTCAATACATCACCGTCTTTTTTTCTTTTTATTGGATATTCCTACCATGTTATTACTCTTTACATCAATAGCATATCTTTCACGATTCGCGTGGTGCAAACGTATATGCTTTAGCACATTCGATGATCTCTTGTAAAATGATTCACAATAGGGGCATGCGAATCTTGCTTTTTGCCCGCACTCATACTTGATATGTCGATTGCGACTTGACCGGTGACTAAATCCACTGCCACACAGGTTGGGACACATGAACCGTTTGTTCGTGAATGCTGGATCGTTTGAGTCATGCTCCAACTGGATGAAATGATGATCGTCAGTCAATACTGATGCCAATGGATCAACAAGGTGATCTGGAAAAAAGTGCAGATATCAAATTAGCCCGAAAATCTAATTTATAGTGAGGAGTATTTGAATGTCTCTTGACTTAGAATTCAACTGAATTTAGTGCAATGATGTAATTGATTCTCTCCATGCATCCGACCACAGTTATTTTTCAACAGGATAATTTATGTATCAAAAGGATGAATGTTGCCTTTTTTATCACACCCTTCCGTCTATGATTACACACAACACACCCAAAACATAATCCAAAAGAAAACTTAATAGAGCCAGGTTCTTGTCACAATTTTTTCATCGCGCAAGCATTCTGTGTCTCTTCCAAATATCAAAAGTGTCACAATATTTTCCATCTGATCATATATTCAACCCCAATTCTCAAGAACATTTTCTTGTCAACATTACCAACAAGAGATCAAGTATTACTAGACACCTGAGATTCTTCTCAATCACTGAAACAAATAAACAAAAGTGTACGTATATGATTGAAATAAATATTAGCTGCTGTTTCTGATTCCATTGACTAAATGCTGTCCTCTTTTTTCAACTCTTGATTGTCTTAAAGCATGTAGAGATATGTAGATGAATAATTTACTCAAATAATTCTGATGTATTTTAGATTTCCGAGTATTTATTGATTCATAACTTTCTAAATATAACAACCGAGAAATAATTGAACATCATGACGAGAAATAAGCCAACAGTAGTCTATATTAGTCACCAAGAGATAACATCATCGTGACAAGCGGTTCAACATGAAAAAGAAATATTTAATTTCTAATGGTTATGTGAACAGTTCTAAGGAACTGATGGTAGAAATTCAGCTTTACAGAATGTTGCAATATCAACAACGTACACTTGTAGACCAGGATGCATTTTGCGAACGTGGGCACGGACATTTGAAGAATGTCGTGTTCGATAAACACAGTAAGGACAATTGAATCTTGGCATTTGGCCACACTCAAATTTCAGATGATATTGAAGGTTGTGTTTCCTGCTGAAGACACTCTGACAATTGGTGCATGGAAATTTCGGTGCATTTGGGTCATTGAGAAGATGATTGACACGTCGTTGGCGTCTACGAACCCACCGGCTGAATCTAAGCGCCTTACTACCTGAAAAAAACAAATAATTCCACTGAATTTAGTATCGTTCTACGCAAAATTGTGATAATAACGTAAAGTTGATAATACACTTAATCATAAAATGAGACAGCTTAAAATTTCAATGTAATCTAATATTTATTCTTCCCTCAGAGTAGAATAGTTATTCATATGTACTATGAGTCTTGTGTGTATCTATATGTATTTTGGTGTTTTGGTTTTATTCTTACTAGCTTGGTGGAAATACATCGATGACAAAAACAGTCTGATTTGGATGCTGTCGTCGAACGTGTGACCTGACGTTCGATACATATCTTGTTCTGTATTTGCAGTAGGGACAATTAAATCTTGGAGGTTGTCCACAAGCGAATTTCAAATGCATCTGTAGGTTTTGCGCTCGTCGGAATGTTCCATTGCACTTAGGACAGCGAAATTCTTCGGGAGTAGATTGTGGTGTCTGTGATGTCCATAAAGAAAATGCATTCGTTTGATCATAATAGAGCGGGTTTTCTGTAAAATACATAAAAATGGAATGTTAATGATTTTAGTTCGTCAATTTTTTCAAATCATCTTAAAATCGTACCCGGGTCCCACCATTTTATCAGGATAAAGAATTAATAAGATCCAGTCAGGAGTAATACTTGGAAGATTTTATTCTAGGTAATTGAAAATGTAAAGTGCATCCATAGCCAATGTGTAATTTCATTAAAATAATCCAGAGTGATGGTCAGAAAGGTCTCTCCGGCACTGGTCCAATATCAATTGTGTAAATTCGACAACCAACGTGTGCTCTTCGTACATGTGCTCGTGTATTTGAAGAATGTTTAGCACGATAATGGCAGTACGGACAAGCAAATCTTGGCTCCAAACCACATTCATTCTTCATGTGGTATTGAAGATTGTTTCTACGACTGAATGAACTTGGACAATTCGGACATTGATGTGACTGCTTAATCATCGTGCCAGTTGTTCCTATATCTGTCCAATACTTCATCGTCATCATTTCGATCTCTGGTAGACCTTGGCAGTTGATGAGTAAATCTGCGGCAAAACACGATGAAAAAAATTTCAGATTGCAATTGAAAGACAGAATCAAAAACAAGCACATAGTACACCGAGAATTAGTAATTTTTGCATACTTAAAAAATTCTCTTGGTATAATAAAATTATTAAAACACCATTAGTTTGAAACAAGATAAATATCAGATCTGGAAGGTGAAAAAATACTTTATTTCATCAAACATTCTGACTGTACATGAATATTCATCTGATGAATCAAATCGCAATGCGACACATATCTTGTACAAACACAGCATTCTGAGGATGCAATCGCCGAATGTGTTTTTGTACATTGGACGTTTTTTTGGACACGAGTGGACAATAAGGACACTTGAAACGTGGTGGTTGACCACATTCGTATCGAAGATGTGTCATTAAACTTCTTTTTTGCCCAAAAACACTTGGGCACTGCGGACAAGGATGAACCACGCCAACACCATGCATTCCTGATGTCCACATTGAAGTCAGATGTCGTCTATCGCCTGAAAATTATAATGATGGATCAGTTTAATGTCAAGAGGTGATATAATCATTGTTTGTGTCATATATACAGTTGAGAATGGGACGATTTGTGGATAGACAAAAGTATGAAGATAACATAATAAATTCTAAACTAAAAATTGAAAGAAGTGCGAATGCCTTTGTTTAAAATAAATTGGACTTTTATTATATTCACTGTATTATGTAGAGAGCCTAATTAAAATCAGAAGAATAATTTAGATTAATTCGATAACAACTAATATTCCTTCCTATTTATTGGCCCTCTTCTTGTGTTTGTCAATCAAATAAACTTCTCTGTCCGGATGATTCCGTCGTATATGTGCATAAATATTTGATGAAACTTTTCCATTTCTGCCACAATATGGACACATGAATCGAGGTGATTGTCCACACCAAAGACGACAATGTTTTTTCATATCCGATGCATTTTTATAAGTGTGATGACATTTAGGACACTTCCAACGTCGTAATGAAGTATCAGTCTGATATCTCATCACTGAAAAATTATCTTGCGACAGTCTTGGTCTTGGTTGAGTCGAGGTGACGGTAGCGTTAGACATAAATGAATTATCAATGCCAATCGGTCGTTGCATCCATTCGTTTCCAATTGAAAATGAAAAACCTGCAACTAATTAATTCAAATCAATAGTTAGTGAGAGTTCAAAAAATATTTCATAATCATTCAGTTATCATTATTTTATTTTATCCAAATGGTTAACATGCCTTTATATACAATACAAGTAGTGAAAAAGAAATGTATATATAGTAGTAATAATCAAATTAGGAGCCAATTAAGTTGTTGATAGAAGAATTGGGGATAGTCAGTCTTATAGACACAGTGCCCTCGGATAAGTATTGACATATTATAAACTGTGCTGGATGCATGAATGCTGAGGTCGTTGAGTGCGGCATGAGGCCATTAGATTCTTTAAACAACATGAAACGCCATATGTAGTGAGACAATTGTATTTTCCCGAGTCTTATGGTGAAATTCATAAATGTACATTCGTTGCATGACCAACATGATCGCATCAGCTTCTTTTTCTCTGGAATCAGATTGAAATACCAAAGATAATTTTATCCAACCGCAATTATTCCACCATCATGAAACCAATGACAATTGAATTTGTTCGTAACGAATCAGCAAACTAACGATCTATACGATTGGATCTTCGTTCGTATTCAATTCAGTTGATAGCTATTTGTTTTTGCACCGAATGCGGTGTTTTCTTAAGCTACTTATATGCAAAAACGTTTTGTCACACTGTGGACAAATTTGCGTTTGGCCACAATCGTTACGAATGTGATCAAGAAGGCGATGATGAGTTGAATACGAGGCACCACATTGTACACATGAATGTGGTCTGTCTTTATTCGTCTTATAAAAACTCGAACGTGGGTTGGAATAACATGAATTACGTTGATGCATCGCTAGTGTGCCTGAACGTACAAAGCGTTTACTGCAGTATTTACAGGTATAACGTCGTTCTGAGTTGAATAATCCTGAAAAAAGTCCAAATATAATGTGTTATTAGTTTCAAAAAGAGAAATCACTATGGACTATCAAAGATATTAGAAAACGTGCTTTATCTGAAAGTTGGATTTATCTACAAATATTAACACATGAAAAGGATTTGGGGTATTTGTGAAATATTGAGAATAGAAAAATAAGACTCTGATATATTTTATTTTCTTCCTCACCACATTCATCAACCCAACATGAAAATATGAAAATGAATATTTTTTAGTAAAAACGATTAATTTAGGAAAGTTTCAGTCAATCATCTCCTCGTTCCACGACAACGCCTTTGGTGTGTTTTCAATTAATTAAAATATCTGGAAATCGATCCACAACGATGACGAATTTCTCCGTAGTCACAACTCAAATGACGTTTCAAGTCATATTTATCTTCATAACAAATACTGCATTGCGAATAGAAGGAAGAATATTTTTGTGACATACGCTGATGTGTATTGGAACACTCAATATCACTTATGACGCTACTTTAGATTCCCGGAATGAATAATATACAATAGCAGAATTCCCATCGATAACGAGTATTCTGATCCTCAATCACCAATAATTGAAGTGGATCTTCCTGTTCTGAATGCACAAAATAGGGCGAATGCTTCATTCACCATCATGGTATAACAATGGAAGAGGAATAAGCAAATATAACACAATTCAGAATATAATCAACAATTGTCAGCTATTGCAAAGAATGGCATGTAATGTTGGAGTTGTCGGAGACCAGAGTGATACATATCAGTAATTATTGAATGAGTGGAAACAATGTTATGAATTTATTTCACCTGTCGGCTATTGATGGATAATGTTCCTCAGAACCTTTCGAATCATAACGAGACTATTTTTTTTAAATGGCATATTATAATGCGCGAATATGAGATAATTTTATCGAACCTACATGAATCATATCATCCTAGTGATAAACAATGCTGTTCGTTATATTAAAGAAAGCACATGATTAATAAACAAGAGTACGAAATAGCATCATAATCCTCATATTCATCTTAGAATTTGTCTAGAACTAGCCCCTCGTTTCGAATGGAATTGTAGATTGTGCGTATGCCTGAAGTTGGAGCAATTGTAGCTCTTGGGTTCTACCACAAACATAACGCATGTGGTGAGAGAGCTGCTGATTATTCTTCAGTCCATTACCGCAATGTTGACAATAAGAGCCTTCTTATTTTCCAGATGCTGGTTATTGCGGATTGAATGGATAATATTTATGCATATGACGGCTCATTTTTTCCATTCTCGTGAAATCACGTTGACAGAATGGACATGTTGAATTGCCACCAAACACAATATCGAACTGCCATTTGACTGGAAATTAAAGAAGATTGGATGGTATTATTTGCAGTACTATGGTTGCCGGGATGTTCCGGAAGTTGATCCACATGTTCATTTTCTGATGATGTCAGAAAAATCATGCATAGAGACCCAATAATATTCGATTCTGCGCGAGTTATGTAGTCATTGATAAGTCTATTGTAACTTAATAGATACGAAAAAATGTTGAGTAATACCGTGGGAGCTATTCAGATTTGATATCACATTTTCTGACAACCAATCGCTTTTTCGCATTACAACTTTGTTTCAAGTGCTGCTTCAGACTCCGTGAATATGCAAACATTCTCTTGCAGAATTGACATTGATGTGTTTTTCCGCAATCGTGTCGTATATGTTCGTCAAGATGACTCTTTCTCTTGAAACATGTACTGCACTGTTGACATATAAATTGACGTACATCTGACTGAAATGACGCTGATGTTCGATTCATTGTGCAGAAATACATCAGATGTCGGCTCAATGTACCACTGGTAGCAAAGGTACGATTGCAATATTCACATTGACTTTGGGATTCTTTCATTGAAAAACACGCCGACTCAGGATTTTCATGACAATTTGCTTCATGTTCATCAACTGATATCGTAGTACTTTCCAATAAACGATAACAAAATCGGCACTGATTTTCCTGCAGTTGCATTAGAAGACTCTCAAGGGCGAATGGTGAATCTGAAACAATAGAAAATAGATTTTCTGTAATTTTCGATCGAATAAACAGATATTTATCAAAATTTATCTCTAAATAAATTTGAGAAGGAAATAATTTATTGTCAGCATAATGATGCAATGCTATCAACATGGAATATCATGTCGTTAACCGTATTAGCCTTTCGTCATGCAACAATATTATTTTTATTCAATTCGTCCTGTTTGTACAAAACTACATGAAAAATTTGATGAAGCAAAATTTATTGATTTAAGGAGACGAAAATATATGCAAATAATAATATGAAAATACCAAATTTCATTCAGTCAAGATTATTTGCTTCTTCTTCTATAACGAATATTTTATTTTTTCGAACAACCACCATGACGCTTGTGGTCCTGGAGAGTGCGATAATTCGGGAAAGCTTTATCACATAAATTGCAATGATGATTCTCATCACACTCGCGAGCCATGTGTACTTTGAGGATTTGTTCTCGCATAAAGCCCACACCACAACAGCTGCAAGTGAATGGTTTCACAATAGTCGCAGGTGAATCATCCAATACTTCAATCACTTCGAATAAATCTGACGCTGGACCAGTGTCCGATTTCCCGCTGTGGCTACGTAGATTAAGATAACTCCTTCTTATTCTTGATTCTGTAACAAATTACAAATTCAAATATCAATTCCGCGTATTGTTATATCCTATCAGTTCTCATGCTTTTCATGATATCACCTAAACCGTACTTATATGATCGATACCAGGCTTGGACTAATCGATCAGAGTCAGCGATAGAATATTTGATCAATATCCAAAAATAAAATTCGGTAGCATAGACAACACTCTTCACATTTATTTTCCATTTTCTATTATCATCGGGTGGATAAATAAATAATAAATATTAACTCATGTCCATTTTATAATCATATTGTAAAGAAACATTAGCACTAGAATTCACACAATAATTTGCAAAGTACTGCTGACGAAACCAACGACAAATATGTATGCTCGATAGCTCAATATGACGGAGTCTTCACACCATAGAAGTCTGATGAAGTGACTTTTTAATTCACCCCGAATATTTGAAATATTTTCCTCCAGCATATTTATCAATTCACGAAGTTGTGAAACTATTACAATATTGACGACCACCTCTCAGATTACCTTCCGCCTGATTCGTTGAAGATGAAAGTCTGAAACAAATGAATGTGTCATAATGATTATGTTAATATTAGATAGAAATGGGCAGGATAAATGCGTCGATAGATGAGTGATACAATTCATGAAAACCAAATGTTTATTTTTATGTCCGAATTGTCATGATGGACAATTTTCAGGTGCATTAGTACTAATAAGTTGACAATTAGAATACTATGAAATGGAATAATCGAGTCGTTAAATGGGATGATTCTTACACTAAATAAAATAATCTTGCACCTTTTCTTTCCATCAGCTTCATTTTGAATTTTAATTTCAACATCATCATCAACTCATATAATCGTAATTATTCAGGCAACTTTTGGTTTATTTTTATATATTATGGAATGTGAGTTTGTCGACAATGCTCCTTAAATTTATGAAATTGATTGAAAGTGCGATTGCAAATTCTGCAGACATGAATTTTCCCACAATCATGACGCAAATGAGATGATAAGGACCAACTTCGTGAATAGCTCGCACCACAATTATGACAGATGTATGGTTTCTGTTTTTTCGATTGATTAACTCGCGATTGTGGATTCCAATAGCAATTCATTGTTCTATGGGTTAACAGAAAACGATTTTTTGTAAAGGTCCTGTTGCAGTCGGGACAAACATATTTTCGTGCTTTTATCCGTTCACTGAATAGATTTTCTTGATCTGAAACAATAAAATAGTTATGGAACGTAATTAATATTGATCAATCCATGAAGGGTTTCAATGTCAGTGCGAAACATATTAATGAGCACCATGAAGCATAGAAAGAGTGACACTGAAGATATTGTCTGAATTTTTGGACAATCCTTCTCAACCAAGAAGATTACAAACACTGAAATTAAATCTACTTAAGTACATATTCAAGTTATGCTTTCCCTTCGAGAACAAACAAAAGGATATTGAAATTTGATAAATCTTTCAAAAAAGTTATGATTGTTTGCATTGCTTTGAAAAGTGCGTGTGATGATAGTGTTGAGCTTCATATTTTGACAATGATTTTTCTACACTTCATGCATAAATGATTCTACTCTTCTATCCGTTGATTAGGTTGACCACAGAAAGAAGTTGTTAATATGATAAGCACAATCATTATTGACTATTTATTAATCAAAAAGTGATGGCAGTGACAATATGAAATATGACTTAATTGACAACGTATTGTTATTCGAAATGCAGAAAATTATATTTTCCCATTAATCGTTGAACAACAGGTACAAATTGTTCTTGTCATATAACCCGTCTCAACAAAATTGAAAGAGTACGGATAGGATGCTTGGTAATATTATTCGTGTTATTCCTCAAGATGAATCGGTCGTAGTTCACTTTCCTAAACACATGTGAGGACGAATATTCCTACATGTGATCTATCAAATTCAATTATGTAATTTCAATCATGTAAACAAATGTAACAGAATGTTTTTAATAAGTCTCATAATATTCACGATGACTTTCACGACAATGTTTCGTAAAATATGTATATTGAGCGAAAGTTGCATTACAAATTTTGCATACGTGAATTTTACCGCAATCATGACGCATATGACGTGTCAATGAATAAAGTTGTGAATAGCTTGCGCCACAATTGCAGCAGACAAATGGCTTAGTTTTATTTAATTGATTCACACGAGATGCAGGATTCCAATAGCAGTTCATTCTTCGATGCGCTACTAGGAAACCTCTTTTTGTGAAGGTTCTGTTGCAATCCTGGCAGACATATTTTCGTCCTCTTATTTGTCCATTAGCTTCACACTCTTTTTCTGAAACACACAATTTATTTTGTAAGCATGATTAATTTCACATGCTCATTATATCATTGTACGTTTCTAATCATGATCCGTAGAGTAAAAAAACTATCAAGTTAAACACACACGCGGGAGTTGACACATTGTTGCTATTCACCCAAATAAAGACATGATCGTTGACCAACCCCGTTCTTGATTACAATACCCAGGACTTGTACAGAAATATCACAATTCGGGATGGGAAACGCATGAATTTATTCAGACTTCCATTTCTCTGAGGAACTTTTTCAAAATTATCGACTGAGAGATATTCCTGAAACATGTCTCATCAACTTCGAAATGGCAGTGAAATGGAATGTTCATCAAACATTGCAAGAACCAAATGCGTATCATTTGAAATGCAATAGCATCACCATATTCAATTGTTCTGTCCATTCATTACTGAATATACAAAATAGATTCCAAATATCGTAAGATTGAGCTATACCACACCTTAGATACCAATAGGTCTATATTATATGGCTCAATCTCATCACGACTATTGACGTGCCGAAGTTCTTTTCACCAATTATCTCTGAATAAAATGTAATACGTGGAAGTTTCAATTGGTCATCATCATATAAAACCATATCAATATAAAATTTCAGCATATCATTTGTTTTCTCTTGGTGACCCTAGCAGAAATAACGTTTAACGAATTCTCTCTGTGAAAACATTGTTGATGTGGATACAAAACGATTCGATCGGAATTTACTTTCATTGCCCATCATCTATCTAAATTATGAAACAATTGAATATAATTTAAAAATAATAAAACATCACGATACGCAACAACCAAAATAGTTCATACTGTTACACAAGATGAATCATGGGGAATGACTCGTACTGGAATATTTCTGAGATATGGTTGAACGAGCAATTTTATTTAATTGTTCTTCATACATACTGAATTGTATTCTGTCAAATTACCGAGAACCAATAAATTCTCTCCGTTTAGATATTATTCGATAATTCTTACGAATGATTGAAGCTAGAAAAATAAATAACAGAAACCTGTATGACTTCATTGAAATTAACTAAACATTTCTGCAATTATGAACTGTGATGTCGAGTGTCGGCTTCAAGATCCAATGCGTAAACTGTTGCACCTGGATGTTGTGTTCTGATATGTAGAAATAAATTTCCTCGTTGTTTACATTTATAAACACAGTGAGGACATTGAAATCGAGGGTTTTTTCCACATTCATATTTACGGTGTCTCCACAAAGCAGCTGAACGACAATAACCTTTGCTGCATGTTGGGCAGAAAAATTTTGGTGCTCTTTCTGATATAAATGGTCTTCTTGATTGCATTCGGTAATTCCATTCTGCAAGCATATTAATAAAAATTCTGTAGTTAACATCGGCTCATTCATATGAATGACCAAAGATCCGGCGATAATTTCTCCGCCACCAACAATTATACTCTTCTGTTTCCCCAATAAATACAGATAAATGAGGATGAGTAGTCAACACACCGCAGAATCGATTCACTTCGCAACTTATATAATCACAATTTGACAAACCAAATTGATTATGACGAGTATTTGTTATATAAACCACAGTGTAAATACGAAAAATTACAATAAATCTGTTGTTTATGTATCAATGAAGTGTATTTTGCATCCGAATTTATGCCCATATGTATTAGTACGTTGATTCAATCTTAATTCACAATCAGAACATTCGAACTCTGGTGTCTTCCCAAATTTACTTCCAATGTGTCGTGATGAATTATTCGTATGCGAATATTGTGCAGCATTGATGACATCCAAGACCAACATTTCCTACAGGCACATGGGCCCGATTTACACTCACTTGACCAATGACGACCATGATTATTGAATCTGTAAGCAGCAGTAGAGAAATAGCCGTCCTCAAACGAATATCGAAGCCAGGCAACGATAATGAAAACCAATTCCGCGTTATTAATTTTTTCATCAACATAAAAAAAATCTCCTTTTTCATCAAATTCATAACATACGGACAAACCAATTTATTTGATGCCGTTACAGAATGAAATACAATTTGGTTGAATATCTGGTTTGTTCATTAGAAAAATAAGATGTCTCGCTTATGAAATAAGTTGTCGTAAATTAATGAACTGATTTATAACATTCATCACATAATTTAATGTTTGGTATTTGTTCTAATCTGAGGATGGGCGTGAACACGTGCAATATGATCTGCCAATGTATCAGGTCTCGAGTAAAATCTTCCACACGCTGGACATTCGCATTTGTAGTTTGTGCGACCGCATCCATATCTCGTGTGCCTATTCAATGACGATGTATTCCGATACCGTTTGCCACAAGTTGAACATGTATAAATGCCATCTCCAATTGAAGAATGGTGTAGGTATACTAGAATCATAGAGCAAAAAAAAATTGTTGTCCTCAATAATGAGAAATGAATAACTTTACTGTATTTAATGATTGTTAACTTAATTCATTCATTGCGGTGTTTGGAAGAATGTAGATAAGAGTAACAGCTTGTTAATTAGATTGAAAAGTTTAATTCTGTTATATTTCTTTTATATATATATACATGATCTATCAATTCCTCAACCCTTCAATAAATCCATTATCTGAACTATGTAATAGTAATAACGAGAAGATCATTTAAATATATGATTTTTAATTTAATATAAATTCAATACCAAATTCGTTTATCATTATTTTATAATAAAAATAAGTTTCAGCCTAGTGTATTGTACTACGAAGAATTTTTTCATCGTTGACAACTTTTCAACGACCTTGTAAAAAAATTAATCGTGTTTCAATTTCGCTAGTGCGATAAAAATAATTACCACCTAATTTATATTTGAAATTGGATCAAAGTATTCAATTATTTGGCATATTTTCATTTGGCAGTTTCATTCATTTAATTTCTTCTCCGTTTTTTTTTTTGGTACCCACATTTCTCTCAATTGGTTCTGTGAATTCATTCATTTATGTATAAAGAAAAAAAATGACATTTATGAAAAGGCTATTTGTTGATGGTTGTGCCACCATGAATGTTGAGAATATGCTGCTTGAGATGATCAGGTCGGCAGAAGTATTTGCCGCATAGAGTGCAGGTGAATGTGTAGCGTGATCCAAGGCCGCCACACTCGTATCTAGAGTGCCTTGTCAGTGAAGAACGCGAACGATATCCACGTCCACACATGACACATCGAAAACGGAGATCACAGAGTAAACCACCAGTATCCATCGTCCCCGGGCTTGCTGCAAGCATACAGGGAGGATTCCTATTTTTTTTTATCATTGTAACAAATTTATTCTTCACTCTCAAACTCACGATACGGGATTTGATGATAAGTAATTGCAATTTTGAAGGCACCCACGGCGAGAAGCTGACAGTGAATTTTATTGTCCGATCATGTTATAAAAATTTTTTATTCATAATCTCTTGGATTTATCGTCTCTACTGCGGTTAAAGCTCGACCTTCAAGCATTGGTTTCTTCTTAAATTTAATTTATGCCCGAGACTTTGCAAGCTACCTCAACAGAAAAATTATCTCACTGCGATCAATTACAAACAGGTTTTCTGTTCTTTATTTCTTATTTTTCATGAATAAAATGGTGATCGACTTCACTTTTCGTGTGCTAATTGAACATCCTTATGGAATTTATTGAGAATGAAGAATGCGATTTACAGGTGATTATGCAAAGTCTCATTTAATTTCAGGCGGTTATTTACATGCTGCCCCAAATGGAAGAAAACATTTTTTTCACGTATTAGTTTTTTTTTAATTTATACACCGATTTGTGAGTACAACACCCAGTGAAATGTTTATATCCTTTCATCATTATTTGAAACACATCCCATGAAATTTATTCCATCCATTTATTTCGTTCACTCTGTACATCCATAAAGAACAGATATTCGGAATGATAAAATGAAAATCTTATCACTGTATCAGATTTTGTTTAATCATATAACTCTATCAATCCAATTCAACGTTATTGAAAAATTCGAAATTAAAAATTGACATCAAAGGCAAAGAGGTCACCAACCTGTGGATTTGACAGCTGTGCTCACAATCTTCCCAGAAGTATATTAGCAAATTTTATGATTTGACTCGATTACTAAGATAATTCGTGTTGGGTAGTGACCTTTCATTATTTATAACTCAACTATGAGTAACTTTATATTCAATGACCTCATCATGAAAATTTCAATGAAACCGATGGCTTTTCCTAGTTAGAGAACATTAATGAGTTGAGATTTTGTTTTTGCGAATTTAGTTCAATGAAAAAAATTCATATAAGTTTACAATTTTATTTTTTTTCCCACAGCGTTCCACCGATCAGAAATTCATATTTACCGGGATGGTTTCCTGGATGATCCAAATAAATGGGTCCATAGATTGTTGCGATTACAACCTGAAAATGGTGTAGGGTAGATAATCGAATAGAAATGTTGAGATTTATTGTCAAATGATTTTTATTCAAATTTCATATTTTTTCAGGTCGACAGATGTTCCATATAAGTTCATGATGAATTGCGATTGGATTGCAACTTAGAATATATCTGAAGACAAAACTTAGTTCATTTGCTTAATCACAAATGTGTTCACAAATACTGTTGAGGCAATAAAATTATATGCTTTCATTTTCGATAACAATTTGCCATAGTGAGGCACATGGAAGAAAAAATTCATCTCAACAATATTCGATGGAACATTCAATGAAAAAAATAATTAGCTACTTGAAGACAGATTTGCATTCCGTCTGATGTTATTTGTGGTGTTGCTCCGTTGTTGGAGTCGTGGTTTCAATATGTTCAAACAAGAACGGGTATTTTTCTAATTTCTTAAAGTTTTTTTTTCATTCCGAGCAGACTTAATTTTATTCGTACACTATCAAGGAAAAGAAAATCAATGATAAACAAGATTTACATAATTTTGTGACTTTTTTGAAAATATTTATTGATTTGAAAGAACTTCTGTTTATATATTGAGGGAAAATTGCATCATATACGTCTAAAGGTTTGGCCGAATAAACAATATTGTGTAAATATTTTATTGCATAATGACATGACTTAAAATAACTACTAATATATATTTGAACAAAAAATTCTTTTCGTGCAATTAAAATATTTACAATTGAGGGTATCACATATTTTAAGAAATTAATATTCGAATTCCTCCTAGACACATTGGTGATGAAATTAGGATAACTGAACTTTCAATAATGGAAAATCCGTCGGTTGCATTGCTTTCAGCCAAACACATCGTTTCGTGCAAAGTCTCATACATATACAAGAAACGTGTGTGAATTCTGAGTGCAATGTCACCTTTTTTTCCAGACGAAAATAAAAAATCAATAAATAATTCCGACGCAGGAGAGAAATATTTGCCGAGGAACTCAACGTCACATGTAAACAAATTATCATTGAATGATCGACCGTTGGTTATCGAGTGTGAATGAACTTTGAATGAAAAAAAAAGAGATAAACAAAAAAATGATACTTGCAATGTGACGTGGAATTCCCAGGTGCAGGCATGATCGTGTTGGAGGTCGTGATATATTGAACTACAAAAAAAAAACGAACGACTCCAAACGTTGTCCAACGAATCCATAGATGGTGCGGCGTTGAGAAAAATATCAACAACTTGTCTTTCCAAGAACTTGATTTTCTTTTCCATATACCTGTCAGATCTTACGACAGAAAATTTCAAACATCCATGAGCAGATCAGTTACGATCGACATACACGCAACGACAGTTTCATTAGAATCGTCACCTCGAAAAAAGAAATAAAAAAACGAGTAATACAAATCAAAAACACAAAAATATGAACGAATTTCTGAAAATGTGATTGATGTGAATTTGGAAGTTGAATCAATCTTAATTTCTACTGATGCTCAGGCGCCTTGAGAAAAAGTTGATGAAGACTGATCAAACATCCGTGAATTCAACCAATCACAGTTGACACAAAATAATCCTTCATGAAAACAATTTGTAAAATACCTAAACGATCATTTGGAATTGAGCAGCCCATTCACACATATTTCAATCATACCAAAACGTTGTGAATTCTTTTCTTCCCAATCTGATGGTGTAGAACTGAAATGAAAACTTTAACCTTAAAACTATAGGGAATTATGTACATTTTACCTTTTACATGATGAAAATTATTGAAAATTGTGATTTAGGAAGGCAGTGGGATCCAGGATAAGGTATATTATGAATACATATGAAACTTGGCCAAGATAATTTTTCATATAAATACACAGGATATGACATGAATAAAAATATCAACAGAAATGAATATTTGCTTGTGAAATAATTCAAATGTGAAGTCATCTCGTGTGCCGATACAACACACAAGATTTCAGTACTTACGTGGATTAATTTAAACTGTTACCTTTCGTATACAAATGTGACTCATTGTCTTATCTTCTTTCTTGATTATAAATTGTCTTTGTGTTCACATCAGAAAATTCAAAAAAGTGAATTCTCAAATGATCACAACGCATTCAATCATTATTTGAAACACAAGCTGTAAGGTGAAAAAAAGAATTATTTCATACATGTTCGTGACTCAATTACATTAACTGGAAAATTGAAGCCATTGATAATCGTCTCAAAATAAATTATTTTTAAGAATGCGATGAACAGAAAAAGCGGAGACTATTTATATTCACGTGAAAAAAAAACACGAAGAGAACCTGTTGAGAGGATTCGAAACACATAATTTCAAATATAATTCACAAATGTTCATGGATAATAATTTGTATGGTGGCGTTAAAGAGTCTGAACCACTAATGAATAAAAAAGTCATTCACTAACAGTCATTGACAGCATTAACTTCACCAATTGAAATTACACCCATATACTTCATACAATAATAGATTGAGATCATTCTCAGCCAATTTCATTCAGTCGACTTATTCTATACATCCGCACATAAATTCCTTTCATATAGGTATGTGCAATCATAATTTATCAGCTGAAATAGTGGAAATCATGGGTTACACATTATTCAATATCTTCAAGTCGTTGATAATCACACAGAAAAAAACACCAATAAAATGTGACAATAATATGCGATAAAAAAACCTTGAAATGAAGGTTGCATTCCTCACAATAAATATTATGTGGACAACATTTGTCAATATGTGAAGGAGGAACAAATCGCTGAAAGCAGTATATCACATGATTAGACAATCCAGTATATATAAACATATTGTTCAATGTTAAATTTTCCTAAAGATAAAATGATAAAATGACGTAATATGTAAATTCGAATAATATTTTTATACCTTCTATCACCATTTACCAATACTTTACCAGAAAGTTCATTGAACTCGATACGATAAGTCGCTATTTTTTCCTCTGTCAATGACCGATTAACAATCGCTTATCGCAATTCTCAAACCTTACACACACTCTAGAATAGTCGACAAAAAAGTATGTGGAATTCTATTGGCATATAAGATTTGACAATTGGCTCAACGATTATTATCAACACGCACTCTTTTTCCATTCCATCGACTGACGAATTTGAAAGTCAGAGTTTTCATTTCTAACATTACGAGTAGATATTACCTTGAGCAATTTATTAGTAAAATTTCTCAACAGAAATTCCAATCGTAAGGTCGCAACGGGAAAAAAATGAAAATAAAATATGAAAGTCTGGCCTTCAAAAATTGCGATGCAAAGGAATAAACAGAGAAATTGGAGCGTCTCCTCTTCATTCTTCTTCTTCATCTCTGCAACCTATTCATTTAAGGAAAAATGTAAAAATATAAACAAATAATATTACATGAAGAGTCGATTTCAGGAATTAATGAATATTCCATCGCTTTAATTTAATCATGAGAATACTGAAAGGAGTATGATGAATAAAAGGCGTTTCATACCCAACTTTCTTCAGTCTCACACAAAAAATATCAAGAAACTTGGAATAACAAATGCATATTCACATTTTCAATATCAAAAAAAAACGAATTAATTCAACATAATATACCAGTCGTTGAGTTATTAAAACTCAATACCATATTTCTGTCACAAATATAGAACATGTACAACCTCATTTTGAATAACAACTTCATTATAACAAACGAAGACCAATTTGCATCGTGAAAATTAACGCATTGAGCCATTATCAAATTACACTTACTATAATTTGATAAGACCAATCTCAAAATTCAGTTGGATTTCAAATTGCAATCAATCAAATATTGCACATCAATTATATAACACAATATTGCATCGTAAAAATACATAAATATCGACTAATCATCTCATCAAACAAGCAACAATTGGTGAAGACACATTTATAATACGAAATATAATGAATAAACAGTAGAAATTTTCGGAATGATACAAATGAAGAAAACATGTTACCTCCTTACCATTTTACCGTTTTTATCATTTTTACCGTTTTTACCATTCTTACCCTTTTACCTTTTGCTTTCGCAATTGCACAATACCTCCAAATATTTCTTCTTCTGCATCATCTTCTACATCAGCCTCTGCATTCGAAAAAAAAGCGCCACAAAATTCTCAAAAATGTTGAGGAATTTATAATGTGCGCTAGTAAAAGATTAAACCTTGAATAAAATGTTTCAAGATTTCAATCGTTATGAAGATAAAACTTCAACTATCGCGTATTCGCTATTGCATCAAAGCAACATAGCGAATAAAAATAAAAAAAAACAAGAATAAAACGTTGACGCGACACAATGGAACAATCGTGCAAGACACGTTTGCTCTCTATCGTAAATTCTTCTTTCTTCTTCCATTGGCATTGATGATGTAAGGAAAAAGGTCAAAGAACTCTCGTGGACAATTCGAGAAATTGCTCAATTGTAACACGATCATTCAAACAACCTAATTTCCGCTCTTCTTTCTTCTCTCATCCATTTTTCTTCTTTTCTGCAGCATTGTAGAGCTCTTCTTTCAATATATTTTCTCTAAACACTTTTGGGAAGTAAAGAAATATAGTGAACAAGTAAAAAAAAACGACATAATAATGAATATCATACACGTGACTGATGAAAATCACAGATAACGAGAATGGTACAATACCACATTGAATTACAACAATATATGATTATTATATTTTCTTTTTTTCTTTTTTTCATGAGGATGATTATCGCAACGTTTTCTGTTCTTTTTTTTTTTAAATTGTTGAGTAGAATGTCACCAATTTTTAAACGTTAAACATAATAACAATATTATGTACCATAATTAGAGGGCATTTATATATA
>JABMBR010004478.1:0-24662 GCA_018881525.1 Meteorus sp. PSUC_FEM 10030008
AGTTATTGTTGTTTTCATTATTGTTGTTCTTTTTGATAATAATAGTAGTTGTAGTGATTGGAGACGCGAAAATTGACGGGTTGCCAACATAAAGAATTTACCTACTCTTTGTTAAACTTATAGAAGAAAAATTTTTGTATTTCCGTCTGGAGTTAGCCGATTCAAACAAATTGGAATTTTGAATGCTTAATTCAACGCGGTAGAACACTTTCTAGCAAACTATCGTATCCGGGTCGACATACCACCAAGGCCGTTGCAGACTAGCAACATGATACAAACCTGCACGTTAAACTTGAACCAATAGCCATTTGTCATGACTCGTCCCAGTGTTTCGACCAATAAGATTGAAGCTCCAAGGCCAGTATTTGCACATATTCTCCGTTATGAAACATACTATATACCGGAATGGGAATCTAACGATGCATAATGTGGTTCCACGAAATATTTTGAAATCATCGGCATTCTGAATTATAAAATGTATCAAATCGAATTGTGAAGATGTCACAGTGAGCATAACTTATCAATCATGTTACGATAGATCTCAATCATTCAAAAATATTTCCTTCTGATTTTTTTTTCTTCTCTATTGTGTACTGAGAAAATATCGAACGAATCAACGAATCTCGAAGCAGTCATAGTATTGAATACTTGATTTCGCCTCATATTGACGCCGTAACTCGTACTAAGCTTTCGTAGATGATAGATTTCGGCGCACACGTTTTTCGATTTCCACGCCTCCAAGAACTTCAAGGTGAATGATTCAAGAATGAAGAAAGAAACTTGAAGAGGCTGTTGCACTGTACGTTGTATAGTATAATAAAAGTCGAGAAGTGTATTTATTCGTCCGTGACGCACGTTAGTCCAATGAAGAGATTCGGTAGCGAATGCGTACATTGAACCTCCCCTCTTTCGGTACCATATACGTCTTATATTGGATCCAAAGGAATCACATGTTCAAGTATCTGACTCCATCTCTAAGGTTTTTGTATTTACTGGCCGATTGCATATTCGGAGTTGTAATTTGTTCCTCTCATTCTATTTAAAAACCTTCATGTATTGTCCCTACGGGGTGTAAACATGATATAGGAATGATCATGTGGGAAGTGCTGATCAATAGGTATTTCAAGCACAATTTCATCCTTTTTGAATCATTTCATTTCCAACAGAGATTATTACGATGTTTTCTTGCATCATCAAGATCAGGGGTAAACATCGATTCTTAATTCCGAAAGACAGCAGTTTATTCCATTCAAGACTGCTTATCAGTAGTTTTCAATAGCATCTCTCCACTGTCTCAACATTTGCATTAAGACTCCATCACATGTATGATAAACGTCTGGTACCATAAATATCAAGTGTATCTGATTGAACTTTTGAGTATGATAAGACTTCTATAACTCAGCTATAGACTGGAATGGTAATTTGATTCTGAACTTCACGTCTCAAAATATGAATCATGTGTTTCTGCTATACTTTTATATGAGATAATTCTGTGATTGTTGTGTAGAAATTGTGATATTGAAAGATACGACCTCGATCTCAACAATTGCTGCTGATTCTAAATGTAAAAATCTATACGGTTATAGGTGGTGATGTTTAAAGTGACAATATCCAACGATAATATCCGAAGTCGAAATTTTCAAGAAGCATAGAAAATGATTTTAACTTCCACATGCATGAAATTTTTCTAGCAAAGTCAGCATAGAAATTGTCTCCGTGTCTGCATGTGAATAATCGCTGATGGAAATAGGAAGAATCTCTAAGTCAACGCAGGGTATTCCTCAAGTGAGTATCGGTTTTAATCCTATGATAACACAAGGGAGCTCGTACACGTGATGGGTGACAGAATGACAATTTGGAAAAATTGAATCCATATGAATTGTTTGAGATAATATTCTATCGTCGCAGAGCACAACAATAGAACATAATTGCCGGTGGCAGGGAGGGCGATACCAAAGGTAGCAAGCCGTTCACGACAATATCCACCAATCTTGGAAAACGTGATACTGAACGTTTATATTATTGCGATTGTATTGATAAGTGCCACTCCGCCCTGATTGAAAAATTGATTCCAGAGGAACCATCGTCGATACAACAGATTTGAACGCAATAAATTATAGACTGGTAATGTCGGAACTACTCATGACTGATAGTTTTTCCATGAATCTTTTATTTAGACTCAATTGAAAATAAGGATTATAATCTATGGCACTGCGAATGCAAAATTCAAGAATCAAAAATATTCTCCATCAGTTATGACCGACTTTTTACCACATTTTGATTCCGAGGAATGCTTATCCAACAATATTGCGTCGTTAGAAAATTTTATATTACTACATATGGGTGAACGTCGAATGCGAAAAACGTTCGTCACACACTCACACACAATCAAATTGATGGAGGTACAGTCACCTACTCCTATTGAGAAGAATACTCAGGTGCTACTATCGGATTGGTGGTATGTTATGCTTACATAAAATGGAGATTTTTGTGCGCAACGAGATGCAATCGTCTCACGACCGATTCGATGGCGTTATAAAACGGCCAAATTTTAATTCAATACACCTTTCATTCCTACATGAAGGCAGTATGTGACTGAAGCTGGTGTGTCATTATCATTATTTTCCGAAAATTTGATAGTTACAGAACTGGTTACATAAAATATAACAATTCTGTGATCAAGAAGTGTCTCATATTTTTCTATCACAGTAGAAGCTCGATTTTCTTCTACTCGACGCTTTTATTGACTACTGAGAGTCCATTGCAACAGTGAACCCTCGTTCTTTATCCTCTCCTCCCAATACTTATGTACTTACATGATTTCATATACACGACCAATACATGCATCTTTCACGCAACCTGTCTCCGCTAACCTTTACTATGTGTTCAGTTAGCTTAACAATTTTTCTATTTTTTTATGTTTTTTATCATCCAAGACCATCTGTCAATGAATCATTGGTACTAAGTTTTTTTTTATAGGGGTCATACTTAAGTCCATCTTTGTTAATTACCGGAGTATGAACATTCCAATAATCATGAAACATTATATTAGACTTAAGCTTTCAATTTCTCTGAAAATCACGTTCATACTCTCATTTGTATTTCCATAATATTTACTGCACTTCAATTATTTTATTACCCCAATAATTGTAACTTGGGTTTTTTCGGGGTATACCATCCATGTGTGCATCATCTGGCACATCTCTGTCATTTTTCCCTTTCAGGCCATTCATACACTCCTTGTGAGAAAATAAACCAATAAGATGTTTGCATCTTCACCAGTTTCTCCCACCTTCATTGTCAATCAGTCGATTTAAGAATCGAACTTTTACTCAATTCCTTCTCAGTTAGTAAAACACCACCAAACCAAATAGTCGAGAAATACAAAGTTCTCTCCGTGACCCATTAGTCAAGAACATTAGTCTCTCTCCGAGTCACAAAACGTGAAATATCCTTGAAATCAAACATCGTGGTGTTCATAGTACGATATATATATATATATGTATATATATTGTGTATAACTTGAAATAATTCTAAACAGTCCAACGTACCTGATTTCATTAATTTTAATGTCTTATATTCACGGAATTATCCATATATTTAAATAAAGAACTATTAATAAGCAATTAATTTTACTTATTAAACATTTGACTAATAACTATTGATTAGTAAAAAACACTATGCCTTCTGATCTTCTCTCGATTTTTTTCTATACTCTTGAAAATGTGAAAAAAAACCGAGCACTATTGCATTACTATTTCGCACTGACTCATGTTCTACCAGAATCGATGCATATCTATCGTAGATAAAGTACAGGGTGATCGAATCCATTCTCGTCTATTTACAAGCTGGAATTTTTCTGCTAATCGAATAATTTACAAAAGTAGAACTTGATGAGCTGTAGGAGCTCATTACACATATACATGAATACGGGAGAACTATGAAAGCAGTTTCACGTCTTTTTCCTGAGTCTACTTAACCACACGCGAGAACCTCATGTGATGAATTTTGTTCCTTTCCTCTGTTCAGAGAAAATAGATCAACTATTCAACCGCAGCACCACATGTCTTTAGATCTACAGAAGACATCATAACCCTGTTTCATCATGGAATACCTACGGTTCACTTGGTTCATCATCAGTCTCTATCTGCGGATAATTGGATAAAGGATCAATGTCTGAAGTGTAAATTACATCTTATAGTTGAATGTGATAGCAAAAAGATGGAAATTGAAACTCTTCGGAAAAAAACCCCATTTTTTAATCCATCCGAAATATGATTCGCGCCAATGTGAAACATACAAATGACGGTGGCACGCCTATGTATTACTATAGATATCATGAATGCTTCTTCTTTCCCGAACGTATACAATCACGATTCTTGATGACATATCTCTGTTGTTTAACCCACATTCCATCTCGTCCATCATCGAATGTGGTCAACACTACATAAGACATCGTAAACCATTGTGTGGATGGGAACATGTGGTTCTCATTATTTGTTCACATTTGGTATGGAAGGAATTCGCAGAACAACCAATGTGTACGAATTCCCTCGTAATTTTCTCGAAAGCGGAGCACAAATTGCGTCAGGTGAATGAGAAGAAAGTTTGAGATAGTCTGTGTCGTAGACACTGCCCTTCATTCTTCTGAAGTTATTTTCGATATACTTCGGAGTTGTTCGTTCAAAATTTGCCGAATGAAAAACAGCGAACTGTAACAGTGGAATACATTGATTGCGTACAATGCATTCACTGTGAAAATTGTTTCTTTGAAAAGGAATGGTCTATACAGGGTGACCCTCTCCAGTAGGACGCGAAGCACGTGGCGTTAGAGAAAAAAAATAGAAATAATGGCGTTTGAATCATCTTCCTATCTTGATTCCTGAGTTCGTTATAACTTCTTGAAAATTTGCCATTTCCACATGCAGATACTGCTGTGAAGCGGGAACCACAAGGAATTACGGACATAATATCACCATTATTGTGTGAAGCGCTCCAGGACATCACTAACAAGAATAAATAGCAAATGGCCATTGCCATTAGTCGATTTTCAAAAAGTTATAACAAATTCAAGAATCAAGATGGGAAAATGATTCAAATACCATTATTTTCATCATTTCCTTCTCTACAACGCCACGTGCTTCGTGTCCGCCCGAAGAGGGCCACCCTGTATAGCCTGATCGAGTCGAATCTCAGATACGACAACATAATGTCAAGTTAAAACCAATCGTAAAGCTCGAGGATATAGTGAAGCCAGTCACATATGAAATTGGGTCTAATGAAACAATTTGTGGAAGCTCTGGACGCAAGTTCGGAAGCATTTGAATATATGAAGGAATTTTTCCCAAAACACCTGGACCTGTGAACAGTAGGTGTTATTAAGAGAATATCAAGTAAATATTGATATGAATACCATATGAATGTTACATAAGTAGAGCCAAAATACATTTTCACCGGAATATAATGGACTTTGAACGACGTTGCCGAGAGCAGTACAACAAGAATATGATGAAAAGATAAAGTTGGGGTTAAATACAAGTAAGCCCATACAAACATAAGAAAACTACTGGAAATGTCATCAGAATGGAAATGTTAGTTCACATTTATGTATACTATTGTTTAGTGAAATTCTTATATTAAAGGAACTTTGATATTTCACAAAAACTTCGTGGATCGTTGCTAAAAATAACATTGAGCGAAAATATGGAAGATCAGTCATTTTTCTCGCAAATTTTTTTTTTCCTTCATTTTTAATATAGGAGAAACCAAAATTTCATATGCAGAAGCCAGACCCAAAAATCGTGATGGCCGGTGTAATCAGCAATTTCTTCATCGAAAATTTATTGTGAATAAACGAGTAACATTTGGAAAATATTCCATGAAATTGTCATCAGAAGATATGGGGAATCTTATCAATAGAACGTGATTTTTGATGACGATGACTCTGGAGTCGATGGATATGGTTTCTCAGGAAGTGATAGACTAATCTCATGAAAATCTCGCAGTTTTGTCCGAAATAGGACTAGCTATGACCGACAAAAATCCTCTTTTTGGATTTCAACTAGAAAAACTACACTATGCGTGGTGTAGATTATACAAGGAATTTTACTGTTTTGCGGACAACGCTGTATACATTCGAAAGGATTCAAATCCCCCATTCAATCACAAGACACAGTCATCTACTAACGAAAGAGGTTGTTTTTGTGATTTCACATCAAGCCATCATGAATCATTCTGACCATCTTTGCGACCCTTTGTTCCAAGAGATCGGGGAATTCTAGATCTCACCAGCGAAGTTTTCCGCTTTTACTTATGAAAATGTCATAAAATTCTGATTAAATGTTGCTTTTCATATTTTCGAAACATCAGATAGAATAATTTATTCACTATGTAGAGAAGAATACCAAGCCAGAAAGTGTGATCTTCCCGAACCTCGAAACCCATGTCACTACATCAGAACACTCCCATACTTCCATTCTGAGCTGCACGCACGTCACTGAAAGTTGAACTTTCCAGTTCTCAAATTCCAAATGTTCCAAGGTGCATGAAGGCATTTGTTGAAAATTTCACGATATATTAGTCGCACCACACACATGCATGCCAGCAATGTCGTTATGGAATTTATGAACTCCTAACCCTACAACGCTCACAATGCCATACGGAACTAATAAACTCTCGAGAAGGTAATGCTCTCTACTTATCAGAAGAAAGGGCGATGTAATGATACATATGATCTCTTCATTATCATTATCTGACGTTCTATTTGTAATATCTGATTGGTCGCATCCCTAACGCACGGTTAGTATGTACACGAAAAGAAAATTAAAGTAAAAATTACTATGAAAACATTGTAATTTTCAATATGGAATATTGCAACACTAGACTAGAACGTAAGAATTCGAATTTATACAATGTACCATTTCAAATTTCCTGAAGAAAATAATACTACTCAACATAATATAAAATTCTATATACACTAGAGAAAACGGACAACGTTGACAAAGTAATTTTTCTCAAATAACGAAGTAACATCTGCGATCGGTATGGTAGAATGTCTCACTTCAATCAAAGTTGGATGCACACAGAAAAAACACTCAAATAAGTGAAATATTTTTTTCTCACTTGAGGAATAAAAAAAACTGATTATGTACTTATATGTATCCCTTTATGAATGTTTTATACAACGTGAATCTATAAACTTGAATGACGTACTTTCTTCTAATATATCTCCCTCTCAAAATATCCCTTAGTTGCTTGTAGACAATGTCTATTAGACATACAGAGTAGTTTGTAGGCTTTCCGCAGTGGCGTGATTATTGCACTCTGTCTTCCTTCCACTCCCAAACCATACGTGCTTATTCATCGCGCTTACGAAAAATTTACTATGTTGCATTGTACTTTTCTATGACTTGGAGTATATTCTGTAGGAGCGAGCATTGGAATGATTGACATGTCACATTGTAAAATTTATTAGTGTTATTTATTACAGGAATCACTTTTAAGAACTACTATGTTTCAATTGTGAAAAATCATGATTAAATTATAATTTTTATAATACATACAAATATAGGAGTAGAGATATTGAAAGTCTAGTCCTGAATTACTTTGTTACTGCAGTAATTTCTACATTAATTTTTCCTCCATGTATGCAAATAAGAACCTTTCCACAATATTCTTGTATGAGGTCTTTCGTTAAATGCTTTCATATCATTTGTCTTGCAACCAAGGTCGTATGAAATAAGCTTTTTTTCTGGCAGATAGAGATGAGAATATTGTCCATTGGGATTACAATCTGGTATAATGCAAGCAAAATGTGGATGAACTTCTAACCACACGCCTCCGTAAATCACTCACGGCACTTGTAGAGTTTGATACGCATTTTGATTGACCATCACATTCTTTAAAAACATCAGAACAAAGATTCTTTGATGGAAACTCCTTTTTTTTGTGATCTAACGCATACCAAAAATTAGAACGGCGCTCAGTAGCTCTGTACATTATATTAAAACAAAAATTTTTATATTGAAATAATGCTGTGGAGCGCGTTCCATAATTTACCTAACAGAGTACTTGTTAGATGATGGGGCTGAGAAAAGAAGTGGAAGGGACCTTCTTGATAGAAGTTTATGGTATGACCGAGAGAACTTCGAATAGCAAGGACTGGGCCTGTCATACAGCATTCACAGGATTCACGATAGAAGATAATAAAAAACTCTTTAATAGAGGGCTATGAACATTTTTCACAAATTTAAAAATGTAAGTAATTCAATAGATTCACGACTTATCAACTCTAAACTTTGTGGATATTTTTTGAAATTGCATCCTTCACGAATGAGAATTTGAAACAAAGTTGCGTCTTCATTCAATTCAAAGCGAGTTACTGGCCGTCGTCCATTAAATTTAATAAGAATCAATGAAAAAAAAAATTTTTTGCGTCATTGGGTCTATAAAGGTTCCGCTTCCTACCGAAAATATCACTGAAAGGATATAGCTCTTATTTACTACTTCATAACCATCCAAACCAAAGATGATGCTCATTCTTGAACCTCCACAAAACCACGTTTTTTAACCAATTGTTGTTCATATTTCTTGTAAATAACTTTTTATAAATTCGTATTTTACGATAGAACTAGGGGAATTCCTGACATATTCATCTGTATGCATTGCGTTCTAGCAGTATTTTTTTTGACGTAATTCAGCCAAATTTTAAATTAAGAGTCAGGACTTTTTGACTCGATGATTATTGGATGCATCGAGAATACGCGGGGGCATGGTAATATTTCCCAATCCACGAGATACAATTTATTGCGGTTTGCAAAGTATTCATCGGTGACAAGTGAATCAAAATATTAGAAAGCGATGAGCTATGCTATTCGAAAATATGTGCTCATGTCAGTCACGATCTTCTAGAAGGTGGGGCCAATTATTCAGTGAAAATAGCAAAAATATCATTATGAACAACATTTTGGTCGTACGAATTTTGGAGATATTACACTCTGTCTAATATTGAAATTCTATCTCTATGAGAGTAACTTCAGACAGTGAAATTGCGATCTATTTCATACGTGTAGAGATGTCAAAACACTTCGAATGTCATAAATGTTTTTAATCTGAACGGAGCTCCGATTGGCAAATATCAGTTGTCATATCGATGGAGACAGTCAGAGTCTCAATGTATGTTTTCAGGCTGCTCAAGATCGGAAATGACTTGGAAACTATCGCAATTCGTAACACTTCAAGATTCTATTGTGATTGACACATCCACGACATCGGGTTATTCTTTTTCCACAGTCTTCCAATTTAATTCTCACCATGTATTTCATTCTTTTCCTAATAATTTCTCAAATATTCATCATCCGTTTATCCAGACATACTAAACATAAGAACTTGCATTATTACGTGAACATCTTGCCTACGAAGCTGTCTCGAGACTCAGCAGCAGCACATAGAGGTATCACAATTGAATATAGCTATGTAACAACAACAATAAACGTGTATTTCATAACATTTCATACCTCCAAAAGGTGATGAGAATATAGATGGTTTCGAATAATTACAGAATGAAACACATGATTCCGTAGATAATAATCTATCAAGTTGTGCGATGTAAGACACAAAACGAAGGCTGAACGAGAACTATTCAACAGGAATCATCATGCAAATGATGGAATGCTGCATGCCAATGTTACCCATAATTTGTAGAAGCTATCTTTGATAGTGATGTGAACATCATTGACCCTTTTCGCATGATGATAAAAATTTCGTCATGACAATTCGTGAAAAAAAAATTGTACTCGAAACAGGTAAACTTTAGATTGATTGATGCTGGTAACTTTTTACACGAGTATTACGTCATAGATATATAAATATTGTACTAGTACATTGTGAATACATATATTCATACTAAAATTCCTCACATTTTTTCTTCAGTCTACAGCATGAATTATATTCACCTGATTCATTTCACAACAGCAGAAAATCCATGCAGGAAGGGTCAAGTGAGATATTAGACCCAATGCTTCATAATAGAAACTAACGCCGATCCGGTGTAAAAATTGCCGTGATCTGATGCTCAGAAAATTTTTATCTTATATGTGAACATCTATCTTGTTACTACGACATCAATTACTATACCCCATATAGAAATGAGTGATTGAGTTTCCATTCATTTACCAGAGCATTCTTTGTTCTACCCTCCCAGTTCTCAATAGACCGATGTGATTGTTGATATACAATTCATGATAGCCACTAGTTCAAACTTCAACCCAATGTCCATGTGAGAAGTCCAATAAACAGAATTTAGTGCTCTCGAACTTCTTAGTTGCTAGAGGAATGTGCTACAATAGGATGCGCCAGATGATTCCGATCACGAATTTTTTCGATATTGATACACGCCAATCACTCTAGCATCACAAGTATGATATTTCTCTCAGTTCAGAAGAATAAGTTCACTGAATGGAGAATTAGAATATAATTACTTGTCAATCCAATTTTCGCAGGAAATTTTTTTCTCAAATGGACAATAAGGTGAGTAATAGTTCATTTTTTGCGCACATGACGTCACTGCAATGATAATCATTCACATCATGGGGAGTAATAGTTGTGATGTTTTAATAACAACATTCACGTTGCCAATAGTTCGTTCGTGATGGTAATCTTCGCGATTACACAAGCGTCCTAGACACCATTAAAAATGTCTAGTGAATCTTGAAATCGTTCACCCAACATAACACAAAATTCGACAATATTTGATGCTTCGCACTGCAGCCAAATCTATTATGTGAAGATGCATACACATGCACTCCCGTGATTAGCAATCAAGCCATACATATTTTCCGGTTAAATTATTTTGAGTAGAACCAATTTTCGCTATCTTCAAACGACTGGACGTTCACTTGGAATTCTAATCGTGTTATTGGCACTGTGCCAGAAGCCTGCGATGAGCCTCAAAATTGATATAATCTTTCAAAAATCAAGTGACTGACGCATTCTCTTTCCTTTCTAGAATAAAAACAAGAACAATACCTGGAGGCACAACATAAACTCCGTATTGAGTTCATTTGAATTCATATTGACGCATTGCATAAAATATAATAAAAAGCAGTAACAATTGTACATGTCACGTCTGAACATGTGTAATTCATCTACTATTACTGTATTCGTAAAATACTCCCACCACATCGTTGTTTGATACATTGAACAACTACATCTGTGATCCGTTCCAATGTTCTGCGACTGAAGTGGATGTGATCAGGAATTGGAATTGAATTGATCCCAACCGACTGATAAGATGATAGAATGATCAGAAAAAATGAAAAAAGAATTTGGTCCAAAACATGCAGTGCAATGTTTGCGTAATGTCATTCATATTATGACAAAGTTTCAGGATCCTCAGCCTACCCCAATTCAATCAGTGGCTGTAGCCTGTCGAGCCAAATCATACATTGAACATAACTAATTTCACACATTTAAATACGTTTCCCGAACGTAGCAAGGAGCAGGTGTCCCCTTTATTTTTCTCTGGCCCGTCAATCATATGAATCATCACACTGACTAAAGTGGATCACCTAAACGTGAATGAGGTGATTGAATTCATATAAGATGTAGTATTCCGTTGAATACAGATTATCAATTCTATGAAGATCCAAATCCGCGATGTTTTCAGTTTACAGACTCATCTGATATCAAAATACCCATGTGTCTCAGATATATCCAAAAAATGGAGTCGAACTTGGCTTTGATTTTTCTTCCGAGTGACAGAGAACATTGTATTATTCTGAAACGAACTAACTATATAACGATTAATGACGCGTAATATTCCAAATGCATGTTGATGATCGTATCGAATAATGAATTGAAGCAAAAATGACCGAGAAATCATGTTTTTTTTCTCATATTGAGCCGTGGATGTATGAATGAAAGTTCACTTATCCTACATACTGTGTACGATCTCGGTTCGATCATTAAATTGCAAACTCCTGCCATTTGCACAGTATAATGAAACCCTCATATTTATCACTAGCTACCACAGCGGATTCACTCACATGCATTTCTGTGCAACGGATTGAAACAAATTATATCACTTCTATTTTTATCCTCCAACACCTGCAGAAAAAAATGTCAAAATGGATTTAAAAGTACTCAAATTCAGAGGAACGTAAATTCACAGTAAATGCCAATACATTCATTTATATACCAGCCTGATATGCAATGGGTGTCATATATAATCTTGTTGCATCGAAATGCAGCATGAAGAGAGGATATTCGTATTGCAAATGGCCAGCGATATGATGCGAAAAGTAAACGGGATTGGTTGGTGGGAAGGGACAGCGACGAGCGGTCGGCGTATTCCATCCTCCGCTGGATACACCTACTTCACTGTGTTATATGCGAACAAATGGCTCGAAGTGACATTATGCATATCATATAGTTCCCGCTTGTTTCAATGATTAATACATTTGGAAGAATATTCGCACACATTCCCTAAAAAGTTTGTTCATATTCGGAAGGTATAGTTGTGACGAATGAAACACCTATTCGGACATGGGAAGGAATATAATACATTTTAACATCATTGCTGATTCGACTACTCGAAGGATGTTGTGTAACCAATATGTACATGCATCCAAATTTCATAAGATCTACTTTTCAAGTACTAGGGTCATATATTTTTCCCAAACAAATCTCCGTGTACACGCATCTTCGATATAAAAATCGTACGAAAAGACTGATACACTAATTGAATAGATCGTTATCTGTTCCATGCATCACTGAGCATATGAGAAATAAGACAACGACAGTAAGGAGCGATGATAGGTGTCGTATTACGGATTGACTCTATACATACATTCATTTTCCAAAACGTTACATAAGGCAGTCAATTCGTATCGGGTACTGGGCAAGCATACTCTTCATATCAGCAGATGACACATTTGAATATATCGCGGTGTTTGTAGTCCGACTGAATATTTCAAAATTTCAAAATCTCTAGGACCTATGTGTGTCATACTTAGGGGGAATTGGAGATAACGACAGAGCTCATTTTAATTTGATGCATTTCAAACAATTTTTCATTTCAATGCACGTGATATTTCGACTGGTGATGGATATGCAATAATTCCAGTATCAGCACATAATGAGCCATAAAATCTAATTCAAGATTGCAATATGATCTTTTTTGAAGAATTCATCACCTAATATGTTCTGTGTTCGTATTCAAATAATCTGAATTCCTTATAGCTGTATTGTCTCGTATTCTCTTTCTTTGAACATATCGAAGTTCAAAACTTGAGGATGTATTTTGAAAAATCTTCATCTGTCTCATTCTTCGACCCCGATTGATCCATATAACTATACCAGAATCAAGAGAAGGAGACGACAACATGATAAATTATCAGAGTAAACCAAAAACGTACATGAATTCACACACTAGAGTAATAAAAGAATGGGATGTTCGAATATCAATTATGTGACAGTCAGTATCATCTAACATCAAATCAAAATTACGACATATACCTACTCTCCGTGCGTGAAAGATCGAGCCCTGACTTTGGAAACATGTATCACGAAGGGATAAAATCGTACCATATCTGACAGATACCAATGGATAGCTAGAACGACTACTGGTTTCTACATACGGATTATGCATATTATGGAAAATTTATCGCCATAAACATGGATGATTATGACTTATAACCATGAATAAGCGAAAAGAGAAAGATTTATTTCCTAATGAATAATTACCGGAAATTATCAACAAAGAACGAATCCTATTTTTTATACGAATGGAGATGAAAAAGTGGATCGAAATTAACATGATATAAAATAAAAATCGGAATACTATTCGACGATGGAAAATCTGGAGATACATATCAATCGAAATGGATGCGGTTTTCATTTTAAAGTAGGTTCCGTGAGAGTCTTTGAAGTTGGGCACGGAAACTAAGGCACTATCATAGCCCAGCATTGCAAAGGCGTAACCCCTGGGAAGTATTGCTCTCATTTTTGAGAAACATTGCGATTTCAATCCTGTACAATGACACCCGTTACAATTCATTATCTCAATTTGCATGAAAAGTAGAACTTTTTTTTTATTGATAATTTTGGGTGAATATTTATTGAAAAATGAATATTTTCTCTCTTACTAATTCAGTTTGGAATAGTTTAATTATGATTATAAAAATTTAGGATGTTATTATAAACATTATGATATGATTAAGCCTTGAAAATGCAGTTTTATTCTTCGGAATCAAAAATCACCACTTGTACACCTGTAATGATCCATATCTATGTCGATGAATTTTCATTAATATGTATATTTCATATAAGAATCAAGAAGCATTCTGGGCATCCACTGGTTTTGATTGAGTGTGTTACGATTTTTTGCAAGATACATGCTTCCGGCGTCAGGGCTTAATACTTTACGCACCGATAGTAATCTATTCGTCAAACCAGTTTGGAATATATGGTTTCTCATTTAGGTAACTGCAGAGATAGCTCATTCCATAATGACAAGTAGCAGTGGGAATGCATCAGGTTAAAGTTGAAGAAAAAATGAATTACTCACCTTCACAGAAGAGAGTAACGTCGGTGAGACTCTCACTTTTGAATAGATTTGAAAATGCTGTGGCCAGATTATTACCAAAACTATTCCATTTCAAACAAAACTGTTGTTGATGAGAATCCATTATGCCGCCCGCGAACTCGGCCCCCTCACCACCTTTACCAATTAGAGATTCTGACACCGTCCTGCTTTGTTGGTTACAGGAACGTCCAACTGTGTCTCCAGCTGAGTGACAATATAATATAATATAAGTCATTGTGAGATAATGAAGTAGCAGATGTATACTGTAATCGCAATGATTGTGGGAATAAAAGTTCGGGTATTTCTGGAATGCATAAATACTTGTCATTCCTGAATTTTTCAGATTGCATACGCGTTTTGAAATGACGTATTCATGGTTTACGTTGTCATATGGAATATGACTCATGTACACTATAGCAACATTACCATTTTTATTCGGATGAACGTTGAACTGTTGACAAGCTTACGTATAGGATTCAACCAATACATATTTCGCCGATATTCAATATCGCAATATTGACGACTGTCCATCAACCGTACATTTGCACTCGTAGTGTTCGATCACACAAACAACACGCGGCGAAACAAGAACTGAGCAGAATGAGGAGAGCCGATTTGTATATTCAGAAAAACTGAGTAATATTAATCGTAATATTGATATATTTCAGATATGAGTCATCAACGTGGTTGAGAATGCTATTCACTCGGAATATATGAAGCGCTCACTATTGAATGTTATTCGAGGTGACCAGCATGTATATTGTATCGCCGACTAAAAACGATAGAGAGCAGGAACAGAGGGAGAACACCGAACTGGAGAACTCGGATATAGTGTAAAAGTTCATGCGAAGAGAGGGAAATCGACCACACTGCAGCCGAGATAGGAATGAGTAGTTCAGGTTAAGATTGCTGAACTCCGCATTGTGCTTTTTGACTCACATACTGAATTCGATACCTGTCACACTATTAATTTCAGTGTCGTTGAATGGATTTCCAAACATTGTTCGTTTCTTCCATATTTCATATATATTTTATCTATTTGTATTGTATTCAATTGAATATGGTACGAATATAGAGAACGAGTGGATCCAGCTGAATTGTGAGGTGCAATTCTGCACTAATTTCTGAGAATGAACTGATGATCAGATAATTGTATGCGTTGAACGTTAATTGTTGGAATGACGGCAAAATCATATGAAATTCATATACAATAACAATAAGATTGAAGAAATCATGATAGTTTATACTGTGAGTGTTTCAACAATAACCATACTGTATTCGAATTGGTAGCGAATGAGAGGAAACAGCCATCATAGACGCACTGAAAAGAGGTAGTGGCAATGGCCACATAGAGGGAGAACTCAAGGTCATTGCGGGGCCGCACGCGCGTGTTTATCACACAAACACATACACGTTACAAACATTAGAGCTACGGTATTGCAGCGCGCATACGTTGTTGCGCATACGTACCTCCTCCATCACTGTGTCATGCACGCAATCGTCAACACACTTTGCACATTACACGAGTTCTATTTTATTCATCAAATTGCAAAGACCAATGATTTTTATCATTTGATATCGCCGTGCTCATAGTAATATAACGTGCACAATACAAATATTACACACCAAAACATCGAATACGTAATCTGTGATGCGTGAGCTCGAGTCAATACTGATGAATTTTTTAGGGTCAAGCAGCGTTTTTACACAACTACATGGTTGTATGTAAACGCACATTTTGAATATTCATATCAATATCTATATCATACGATCGCGAGGTCGAAGAAGTAGGGAAAAAGCAGTATTTGCAGGAAAAACAATCCAGTGGAAAGTGAGAATTATTCAGTACGAATAAAAATATATGTAATGCACTTAATTCATTTCATACTGCACAAAATTGATCATGTCCCTAGAATTTCACTTTTCGTCACTCGCAAAATCCAGCACTATGGTGACTATTTACAACGAGAGCTTGAATTTCACAATATTTCATACATATTCAGGTTATCAAATCTGAGTTATATGATATCCGTCAAAACCGTTCCCTTTAACAGAAAAGGAAAACTGATAAAGGTAGTAGTAGTACTACATCTATATAAATACACTGACCTAATGTAAACACGGTGAATTGTCGATCCATTCTGTGAATATGAAGAAACTTGCTGCAGTCGATGATGAAATTTCAAGTTAGACCAATGCGCATTCACGCAATAACATAAGACACCATTAGATAAATATTTAACACTATGACCTGTTATACGTAAATACATAATTTTGTTTTGAAAAGATGTTTTCATACATATTATATTATCGGACAGTCAATAAATTTGGATCAACATGTATGAAAGAAGTGTCTAAAAAATCTACGATGAAGTTCAGACTTACAAAAGATATTGAGATGAGACGCCGTGATAGTTGAAGTGCCTTCTTCAACTAGTCCAACACGTTATGAAGATTACACTTTATATCAGTCTGGTGATTCCAACTCAGTGGAACTCATCAAAGTATATAGAACTCTAGATGTTCCCCGCTACTGCTCTCACGAATGTATAGTATTCCGTTGAATATTGAAACTCAAAGCTATCACTCTATGAGTGGCCGATTGGAGCAATAAGAGCACAGGGAACAAAGCACATGGACACGCGGGCACTATTGCCAGGAGAAAGAACGGCTAGGCTCACGTCATAGTTGAAGAGACGCAACGCGGAAGTGTGCTGCGGCCGTGGGACTGGTGGACGCAACGCGCGGCGAATGTATGCTATTGGAAGAGGGAGTGAGAGGGAATAAATAGACTCGCGTGCTGTTGAGAGAGGAGAATATGTGAATAGAGAAATAAGAAAAAAAAGAAGGATGGAGACGGAGACACGGGGAAAATGAGTGAGGAAGAGATATAACGAGCTAGAAGAGGTGAAGAGGGGATTTCGTATCCTTTTTTTTATGCCCACTACGGTTATTCTGACATAATTTTCAGATTCTGAGTTCAATCCTATTACCAGATGTCCCATTGATATAGTCAACTTATAGTACGTAAACTGGTGCACAGTACACTTATATTATCAGTTCCTCAATTCATGCATCATCAGTTAGTTTTTTTGAACGATTTTCATACTCTGGATACTATCAAAAATTTGGGGAATTAACGAATATGACTTTCGGATTTATAGATGTTGAGAAGAGGATTATTGGAAACTGCGACCATCGCTAATTTTTACAATGAAAATTCTCACGATATTTACATTTTGCTCAAATCAACTTCCACTCAATATTATTTAAGATGAGCTCGGTAACGTCAAATAATAAAACGTGACAACAATTGTGCGACTTTCTCTCCACAGCTGCGATTCTATTTCTTGAAGGTTGTTTTTTTTTCAAAATGATAGTGTTTGAAAAAAATTGAAATATTGATATTATTTCATTACAACCAAGTGCTGTTAGTGATGTGCAACATCAGACTAGGGAACCATTCATTGGAGATCAAAATTGAATGGATATTTTATTCAGTCATAATATCACATCAGCAAGAACGACGAATTGTAATTTTAATATTGGTATACGCAGTTGATACGAATGTCCAATGAAATTCATATGTAAGGATATTGACACTGTTACAATTCTCATATCATAACAAATAGAAAAACAATTGCAAGAATTCAACTTCTTAGGCACCACAGAATTTAGACTTCGCCAATCCCCTATAGGTACAGGTGTATGAATCGTGATGGATGCAAGGGGTCAAGGGTTTTTGTATTGGTGATTATTTTGGAAACACAGAATACCTGATGGATGATGCCACCATAAAATGGCTGGGGACGATTGTTGGTAGCTGGACTCGGTTCCAGCGGGGGCATACATTCTTCTCCGACAATACCGCACCCGTCACTACCGTCAGTATTCCGCAGCACTCACTGAGCTCCACCACGATAAGAGTTACCCTCCCCATTCCGCATCGCGCCCTCCCTTCTTTCTGACCATTTCGCGCGCAAACAGACATGCGGGCTTATCGCCTCCGCCGCCCCCGTCCCCTCCCCATACGAGCCCACTCTTTTTTCGTTTACGTTGTTGGCGCCACTACCGCCACTGCGATCACTATATGATCATCGCCGCCAAATGCACTGCTCATCTCAAATTATGGGCTAATATGCATTGTGCGATTCGATCTTATTCTGTGTCATCGAGAGACAGATAGAAGAAGGGTTGAGAGCTCACAAGAAGCAACAAAATCGAAACCTCCGATGTTTTAATGAAAAAAAGAAACTATTTCATATCGAAAATATTCCATTGATTCAGGAACATAGAGAAGTTTTTCTCTATTCGATCTTCCAGCTTGGAAGTGATCTGAAAGATAATTCCCGGATCATTATCACTTTAACATCGTTAATGAAGCAGTCTATCAAAATATTAGATTTCATATACGCGTATATTTCGTCACACCACGTAGGGATATCCATGCAGTCTCTCTGAAGTTATAAAATCTTATCCCATATATAGCCTATACTACCTTTTCTGCATTTCCAAATAAGTACGAGACATATTGCATGCCTGATATTCTATTGCATAATGTCTAGCAGTCCTTTACATACGAGAAAATAGTTCATGTAATTCTGAGAGGAACAATATTTAACATATGTTACCAGGATTTCTACAATCAGCACTGATCGGGGCAGAATAACTCAGTGTAGTTCTCCATTCTGGGAGAACCAGTCTGGATATGCAAAAAATCTATACGGATGAGAAAAATGAATTGACACTAAAATGTGAAAAAAATACAACATGGATGAAAAGATCCTGTGGGATCTGTTCCTAATTTCGCATAGTTCGGACTCCGGAATGTAAAGAGTGAATATCTAGAAACTATATTTGGAATTCATAGAAAATTTTTCCGAGTATATACATGAAATAACTACTTGAAAGCATTATACGGCGGCTGAATCTTTGGTGATTGTAGTTACATCATATCGACGTGTAGATAATAATGACAATGTTGTATAGATAAATATTGTCCTTTCGTATTCAGTCGACCTCCACAAATACAACAGCGTTATAATCACTACATGATGAGACGTTGATGTTTTTTCAGGAAAAAAGGGTAGAGGGGGCTCCGTCATATCAATTAGTTCGAAGTGAACAAAATTGTCAAATATTGTTATTGGTGGATATGCACTTTATGGAATTAGGTATATCAGAGTAAAACGCATGTGAATGCACGGGATTGTTGAGATTCGTTGCATCCATTTGTGCCTATGCATATTACAGTAATGATTGAGCGTTAAGGTAAACAATGGAGGAGTAATGATACGATTCTGGCTACAACTGAGTAGGGGCAGCAGAGCCTTACATCCCTTGGAGCTTTTTGAGTATGCGTACAAGTACGATATGGTGGTGGGGTCTTGAAATTTTAGACGTCCATGAAACACACAACATGAGGGTGTAGAAGAGAAAGAACGGAAAGCAATGGCGAAAGCAATAGGGAACGCGAACGAAAGTGAGTTGGAGAAAATGGAGTGAGTGGACAATTCATGAGAGTGGGAGACGGGACCGCGCAACGTGCACCCGGCAACAGCCCCGACCGCGCAAGCACTAATCATTAACCTTCTCCCATCAGAATTGGGCAACTTCACGGGTTTACAGGCCATTTTTATGACACACTCGCAATTGATGCATACTAATCCAGACATCGGAAAAGTCATGAGTAATAATATACATATTCAGAACCCAAATGATTATCACACTGATTCCAAATTTTGTCATACACTAATAATTTTTTCCTCCATAGTGACTCATAATTTAAGAATGAGAGTTCTTATTCACGTCATTTATTTTACTCAATGCCCCATAACCCACCAACATTCATCGTAGAATCAACTGTTTTGATTTCATGAATGAAAAATCTTATTCGCTATTTCAACTATTATATGCGTTCCAACTATCCTAAATATAACACTTGAAGTGAGAACAATCTGACTGTGCCAATTGGGAAGATAATCCACAACATATATACACATAACCAAATGAAACTAAACGAATCATGGTGAAGTGTGGAATTGCTTCTCTTGTGAATTTTTTTTCATATTTCAGAAATTTCATCCCGTGTGTGCTCACCATTGCGATATTTGGAGCTATCCGTCTACGGTATCATTGGTCTGTTGAAATTCTTCAATTCCCCAGAAACCACATCTTGCTAATCTCTAGTTTGAACAAATATACTATCACGATCAATCGTATCGCACCACCACTTCCGCTTGGATCAAAATTCAATCAATCAATTCCGTTGTAGTATCTCAATATGATTTCCGATAAATTCGTTGCAAGAATCTAAAAATTCATCATGAGAAATTGATAATTCCCCAATTCATAATGCATCTACTTATCGATATTTACTACCATTGTACACCTATCATACGTGTACATGAATGGCTGTAGATACATATGGATGTTATACAAGGTGACATGAATATCATGAAATAAAGTTTAGCGGAGTACATATTTTGCCATTCATGAATGAAATTTTGGTCAGTAAGACGATGTGAATGTCCCTCACATCTAAATTCTGAATTTATGATTGCTCACTGTGAGATGGTTGCAATTTCTTGAGTAGTATAAGCGCATATCGCACTGACTTCTTATTTCTACGTTAACATAAGCTAATACCTATGGTGGCGTCGTGAATTTCTTCAATTTTCCTCCATCGACGACGGGAACTCACAATTCACGGTACAATCACAAAAAACACAAGGATGAGAAATGTTCGATGAATGAAGGTTGTTCGAATGTACATCGATTGAGGTAGCCTAGTTGATTCACATATGTCGCCGCAGCAAGTGCAAGGGGGTTGATCCCGGAATATCTTTGAGAGATTTCACGTTTCTTCAGTAATTAGCATCAAATTGAAATATTTACACTGAAAAGTGGTGATGAAACTTTCATATTTGAGGTTTCATTGTGAGACACTGAAGGATATAATTGATTAAAACATGAGCCCCGCACCGGTAAATACAACTGGTTGGTTCGTAGATGGTGATAGACGTTCTTGTCATTGTAAAAAAGTACGAACGATTCGCAGTGCCTCCTGGCGGAGGGTTGAAAATATACCGGAAACTTATTCACTTGAATAGCCGTTCTTATTTGCGGATATAGCACTGTTCATCACATGCTCATGAGGGTATAATCAAAGGGAAATTGAAAAATATATCAATATTCATACGTAATTCTGATTGTTTTTCTTATTGAATTTCATGAGACATGGGGTGTCTTCGAATATCAACGAACCAATAAATGATGTTTTTCGAAGGAAAGCATAACGATATTTTACGATGGTTTTGTTCATTCATTTATTTCGATATTGTTATCGAATATCGAATCATAATGAACGAGAATTATAATAGTTGTGCACGACTAGAAAATTTCGACCACTTCGACCACATACTTCTAATAAATTCTATAAATAACTTCCTTATTGCAAGGACTATGATAGAAGTATGAATATTATTTTCAGACAATCCAATATTTCTGAAAAATGATTCCAATCCAACGACAGGAATGATTCTACTACATGTTACCATCATTCTTCACGGGTTTATTGCAAACACTAAACAGCTTGACACAAAATATAGTGAAGAGATTTGTCTGAATGACCGAACCTTTACATTTAATCATTCGGTTTTATACTATAATCGCAGTTACATTTTCAATTTATTTACGACTGATCTACATATGATTATCCTACAAGAACCAAATCATCCCGGAATTCATAATAAGGTACTTCGAGATTCAGTGGAGCAGGACCTTTCCTAATTCGTCCACTCGCATCATAATGCGATCCGTGGCATGGACAATAATATCCTCCAAAGTCACCAGCATTGGCGATAGGGACACAACCAAGATGTGTGCATACTCCGAGAACAATCAACCATTCAGGACGTTGAACACGTTCACGATCATGTTGAGGGTCACGCAGTGTCGCAATATCTACAGACTCTTCCTTAGCAATCTCTTTCGATCCCCTGCAAACACAATTATTTTCCAGATCAGAATATGTTTTCAACCTCAGTCATAAAATAGTCAGCCATGAGAACACAATATCTATTTCCAAGATAAAAGATGCACGACAGATATATATCCATGTACAATGAGAACAACATTTTTTCAGCTGGAAGATGGACATCAACGAATACAAATGATACGGACCGTCCGCTAGTGGTGTTGAATTGACACTACAACTTTTAAAAACAGTAATCCTTTTGACATAGTTACACAATTTAAAATCAAATTCGGGTGATGAAACTAAAAAATTTCAACCAATACTTCCGCAGACACTCATGAATGCTGTATACATTTTTCGTCAGTTCTAAAATATCAATCAATCGAAAGAAACTATGGTGTAACATCTAAAAATATATCCATTTTCAGTTTCGTTGTCACTAGTGTGGTAATCTATGATGAGTACAACATTCCTGAATTTTAAAAACGATATTTTTACGAGTATAAAGGCAGATGATATGCATAAATACGAGAAATTCTGTCTCTACTATCATATACTGTTGACACTATACCTGTGACGTATGAATAGAGGTTTCCCGCGCCACTTGAAAACCATGCTTTGACCTTCAGGGATATTGGTGAGTTTGACTTCAATTTTCGAAACTGCCAAGACATCAGCGGATGCCGACATTGTACTCACAAGGTCTATGACGAGCCCTTTCGCTGCATATGCCGTGACGAGCCCCGTTCCTGGATAACGTATTCATGCAATTAATCATATCGTCAATGATCCATATTCTACCGATAGATGTGATCTAACCTGCTGCTATTAAATACGCAAAATTTTGCTTTTCTGGAACATGATGGCGGGTCTTGATAGACGGATCCTTCAGAAAATCTTTGCGGTATGCATCAAAATTTGGGATTTGAATATCCGTATGGGCAAAACGTTGTGGTTGGATTTGGGTGCTCACTGGGAAAATCACAAAGCAGACTATCGATTTTTGGAAAAAAAATTATCTCTAAGATTTTCAAACGATAAATAACTTTTTTCAGAATTTCCTTCTCCATAACCTTATTATGTAACTCTTGGTTATGCGAAGACCTGATATTTTCAGTATATTAGTGCAACAGAATAGCCTGATTAAAAGTGAAAGTGATGGAAACCTGCAGATCCTGACTTGATACGAATTGGTCTGCGAAAAATATCTTCAGATAAGACATATGAATTGAGCCTTGTGATGGCCGGAGGAGTGACAACTTTTTGATTCTGCGACTTTCCAGTCCCTCTTGCTGGTGTCGACCCATTGGATATAGCTATGGCAGTTGCCCTCGCATATGTTGCGACATTTGTGGATTTTGTGATTACATTCATCTTCCTCCTTCAATACAAAACAAAATTTGATGAAACTAAAATGAGTGAACTGAATTTGCAAATCTGAACAGTGCTTCACCAAACACTATACATTACTATTGACTTCTGATGACTACCACGAAACTAAACTTTGGCAGTTACAAACCTGCAATTTCAGTTATCATGTTGATATTTTTCGCCGCAGCGAATGCTACCGTCCGTGGGGATCCACAAGTTATTTCTCGATACTATGTTGGTATCAATGTAACAATATGTGTTGTTAACCCTCGGGGTTTTCCAATTAGACAGCACTGTGCGGCACTGTGCGGCACTGTGCGACTATGCGATGTGGTGCTTATCGGAACACACACGCATCATGAGATCTCTATCAAATGGCGCTTAGAACATCAACGTGAGAAATTTCGATTCTCTGACATGCTCTCATGGAATTGTCAGGACTCGTAAAGAAAATCGAGAAAATTCGAAAAGACGAAAACAGAGTGATTGAATTCTCCTACTAACAGCCGAATTATAATTATAAGCGTTAAGATATAAGTATTCGATAAAGTGCATGAGAAATTTTGTCGTTCATATTAGTTAAAACTCCATCATGATAGATAGAGTACGAATGCATTATTGAAACCTGTATTCAACCTAGAATTCGAATATATTTTGTCCATATTATGAATCCTCTACTGAGATATTTATCGTAGATTAATATTGTTCTAACATTTGTTCCCTGATGCA